>JAHBCN010011778.1:0-28240 GCA_019359885.1 Listronotus oregonensis
ATCGCCGTTTAAATATTTTGTAGTGATATTTTGGCCAGTCAATTAACTGTAATTGCCCAATTTGTATGTAGTTGGCGGGTTATTAAGCTGGTATTCTCGTCTAGAAGCCTGAATTTCGGGCTTTCTTTGACGGTCGATAAAAAAAAATAATATTTTGGCTAACCATTTTTTTATCATTTATATATTTATATTTTAAAAATTCACAAAAAAATCAACAAAAAACATATTTTTTAAAGTTACACGCTGTTAAAGTAAAGGGAAAAACAGTGTGTCCATCTTGTCACAATTCCCCCTCTTCTGGTTATTTAGAAAATTAAAAAAAAAATGGTAGATTTGTTACCAGTACAAATATCATTATGACAGGAAACACAAAAAAATTAACAAAAAAATTCTTGCAAAATAGCGGTTTCTCAAAAAAATGGGTAGGTTTTTTTCAGTTATTTTTTAAATTTTCCAAATTTTTAAAAATAGTTAAAATTAACAATTTTCATTTTTTTTGTTCCTTTTATGAAGGGATTTATAAAGAAATGCTAATTTTCAAGAAATTCGGTTAATTATAACTTGAGATTTTGTGACAAACGTTTCGAAAGTTTCAACTTTCCATCCTAGCTTCATTGCGCCAAAGAGCAACTTGAGCTATAAGTTTTAAAATATTTCTAATTTCAAAAAATCCCTTTTAGGAAATATTCCAAAATATCTAAACTATTAAAAAATAAAAAGTCAATTTTTTCAATTTTCTAGAATAGAATACTTTCTTAAACTTAAAAATTTTATTTTACTACTTAATTATATATCTTCGATTTCCATATAAATTTGGCAAAAGTATGAAAGACGGCTTTGAGTATTGTGCTGCCCGCGCGATTTCGTTTTTGAAGTAGAGTAGCAAGCGGTAGAAATACAAACACTTCGCGTGGTTTATTTTTCCTAGCTTGTCTTACCCTCTTACCACTCTCTTCCAGGAACGAGATCGCGCGTTCACCATATGTTTAAAGCCGTTTTTCACACTTTTAGCCAAATGCATATAGAAATCAAAGATATACAAGTTGTAGAGTAAAATAAAAAATGTATTAAATTCTTTTACTATATGCAAATCAAACATTTAAGTTATTACGCTGATTCGTCCAAAATATCACTGCAAAATACTGAAACTACCATTTTGAAAAAAAAACACGTATTGGACAGCGTCCGCATTCGCCCGTTTATATAATCATTTTCTCAAAGATTAGCTTTCAAAGTTACATATATTTATTTAAAGTTGCCAATTTTAGCGGTTTTTTCAACTTTTCTTTGCAAAAAATACACCTATAACGATAGCAAAACTCTTTTGTGTCTTTTTCGATTCTTTAGGTTCTATGCATCATCTTTAAAAAATATAGCACTGGTGGTTTGTTGTTAAATTTTAATAACCAAAAAAATCTCTATAAACTGTGCTATTATATTGAAAAGGAGCAGCATCAAAACAAATATATAAACGATTGTTTAAAGTGTACAAGAACTCTTTACCTTTAATAGGCGGAATTAAATGCGATCATACAAGTTCTGAAGACAATTTAAGTAAAGAACGTTAAAAAAACACTAAGACCAGAAATTGTAGCAAAAATACAGGATATGTTTTAGGAATTGTGGGAATTTTATTAAGTAGAGTAAGCATTATTATTTTCGCTAAAGTTAACAAATAAAAACAATTGAATTCCAAGATTTTAGTGTTATTGTAACCATAACATTATTTCATACTTTCAAGAATATAGAGCCTTCTTTAATTATTATTTGATAATCTTTTACTGTTACAAAAGTTAATTGTTAAAAAATCTAATTTGTTTTAATAACAAAAGTCGGTAAATACGTATTTTTCTGTAAATACTTTTTCCGTTTCAAATATTTTAATTTCTTAATGCTGGTTACTCTAGCTGTACAATTAACAGTACCATGTAAAAATATCCAGCCACTCGTTTATACGTTTACGATTAAGATTACTTTATCTCTTAACATGATCGCTTAAAGAAGGAATTAATTTTTATAGTTTTACAACTACCATTGTGATGTCATTTAAATTACTATACCTTATCGTAAATTGTTTTGATAGTTTAATGGTTCTTCAGGCATCAGAATTTATTCGGTAAAAGCAACAATGTTGGTTTGCACATACATTTGTATTAAATTTTGTAAATTATACTTTTATTATAATTGGGTATAAATATTAATAAACAGATTTAAAAAATACTTTTTTGACAGTTTAAAGATTCATCAAATTTTGGCAACATACCGCGTTGAAAATTGTTAGGACAGTTAACATACCGGTTTGTTTTGGCGAGAAGCGGTAACGTAACGGAAGGCGTAATGACGTCAGTATGTACGTCATTATTTTGTACCCAGTATTCACCGTCGAGAGGAGCGTTAATAATGGTTATGTCAAGTGTCAATTCTAAATAATAAAAGATTCGCGCCTTTTCTACTGTTTTGGTTCTTATAATGTTTTTTTTGCTATGGTTTAACAACTATTTGGAATGCAGATTATTTTATTTCTAAATTAATTCCCAAATGGATGAATTAGTCCAATTATATTTAAATCATAGAAGAAAAGATTTACTTGTTACAGTTAAGTTAGAAATAGCTAATATCTTATTGAATGGAAAATTTGGTTTATATTTAATCTTTTCGACTTATTTCTTAACTTTCCAAAGACCTTACATTTGAACTTAAACTTAAAAGTGTATTAAAGGATTAGTATGTAAGTTTATGCGTGACATACATGAACCGTTTCGTTTTGGCGAGGATAGGCTGGTTAAGCACGGTTAGAATGGTGGGGGAAATAACTGCTATCAACCAGTAGTTAAAAACGGTAAGTCGTGAAAAAATCCTTATTGAGACTTGGAGAGATTTTTGACATTTTAGCGAACACTATTGGAGAAACATGCAGCTTAACGTAACACCGTACGAGAAGATAGGAAATTGCTTGTTCTTAATCATAAATAAAAATTAAATTTTTTATTCTAAATTGAATTTGATAAATCCTAAGCTTACTGTAAAAAAATTGGAAAGTTCTCTCACTAAAACAAATACAGGATTATCCAAGCTGATCAGGGCCAAATTTTTCACCTTTAAAATAAATTATAGTAAAAAACATTTTTAAAAAGAAGCTTGTTTACATGTACTAACAAGAAGAAAATATTCTTTTAATTGGTTTAAATCCATTTATCGCATTACGCAATTGATGTGATATAAAAGCTTGTTCCAAGATTTACCTGTGTGAATAAAAGCAAGAGTACAATTATGTAACTTGAACTTGACATAAGATATTTTAGGGAAAAAAATATCTTTTTTAATAAAATGAATAAATCTGGCGGCAATTATTTATATCATATAAATTGTGTTATGTAATAAATTGATTTAAAGATTATTTTTAAAATCTGAAAAAAATCCTAAAAATTTTGTTGAATTAAAACAAAAGAGATACGATATCAAATTAGCATTTACTTTATAAGACATTTATTAGCTCTCTTTAATAACGTTTTATTTTTTTTGATATTTTTTATGTAAAAGGAGTTTATACTTTATTTTATAAAAAAAATTGGGATTGAATCTGGACATTAACAGAATATTCACTTTCTTGTATTTTGGTCTTACAGATATTAATTATCTTTTCCTGTTTTCTTATTTAATCTCAAATAAATTAAATTAATTCTTTCGCCTTCAGGATAATTTAAAAATATTTGTGACCTTGAAAAAAAGTTAAATAATCATTTTAGTACTGGGGAGATTATAAGTGATAAGTTTGTCGGACTAAAAAAAAATCAATAGATCAAATCTGCTCATATTTTTTTTAGTCTGACGCACGGTTTTCACCTAGAAAAATTAAATCTAGATATTTCTCTGCATGGTGATATTGTTTACCTATATTGTTATAATCATGCAGAGAAATCGTTTTTATTTTTTTAAGCGAAAACCGTACATCGGATTGAAAAAAAAATCATCTTTGATCAACTTTGCTTATAAATGATTGGGGATTTCAAAGATATTTTTTATTTTAAGAGAAATCAGTGACGTACCATCAATATTTGCTAAAATAGGCAGGACAAATTCCTTACGAACGCCACTGGTGAAAATAAAAAAAATGTAGTAGACTAAAAATTGCTTCTTGATACATAGTAAATGTATGCCAAATTTTATTAAAATATCTAAAGTGTATAATAATAATGATTTATTTTTGTGATAATTTGACCCCGTTTTACTGCCCTCGGTATCCACCTGACTGTCACTTCTTTTGGATTTGACACCTTAGGGGATCAACTTAAAGTAGTCAAAATGGCTAACATATTATCAATGACGATTTTTGGCCTAAATTTTTACCCTCTTTACCCTTATCCGCCACCCCTTTTGTATTCCCCTACCTCTCAGCCCGCTGACGATTTTTTCCCCAAAAATTTTGCACTTTAACCCCTTGTTGCTACCCCCTGTATCCAATAGGTTGTCAGCTTGCGCGGGAACATAATTGGCAATACTAAATGAACATGAAAAAATATTAATGTTTTTGAAAAGAACCTTTGTATAAGAGTTTATGCAAAATAAAGTTTTGTAACGGGTTCGAATTGATGATTTAGAACAGTTTTTCATTCCCGTAATTATTTTATGAATTTATAAACTTCAGGTACATCATTTTTGTATTATTTTTTTCTTTAGCTGCCGAGTATAGAAAAAAGGTTCTTTGATTTTAAACCCAATTTAGGATGGGTTGTGGGTAAATATTACAATTATCTTATCAGGAAGATAAAATATAAATTAATTAAAGATAAATAATCCCCACCATTCAATGAAGATTGACGCGTGGGCCTAAATCGTTCTTCTTATTTTCGAATATAAAACGCTTTTTTGAAATGGTTTGACCACTCTATCTTCTTTTTTCTTGCAGCTTATGTAAAACAGCCAAAAATCTTTCCATCAGGAAATATTCAATTTTAATTAACACTAAAGCCGATATTCACTATCACCGTTTTCTATTTTCAAAATAAAAACTAAACTCTTGTTATTGAAACGTATCGAAAAATACGAGATGAACCAGTAAATAAAGCATTTCATTATAAAAATCGATTTTTAAGTCGTACGTTTTATGTTCCAAATCCAATCAATTTTCAAGTGTCTTTTAGGATTAAACAAAAAAAAATACACATGATGGCAATTTCACATTTTTTTTTTAATATGGGGTAGCCACAAATATGGCCACGTTTAGTCCTAGTATGATATATTTACTTACGGTTATCTTAGTCCCTTAGCAACAACAAAAACTTTAGTGTTTAAAATAATTTTTTCTCAATTTTTAGCAGCCCGTCTAACCTTCTGTCCTAAAAGGGTCCTAGTCTAGTCAAACCTGTTGAAAATATATGCAGGTAGTTCCGCTAGTAACAATGGGATATTAATGAAATATTTATCTACCTATCAGCGTGGTGGTCGAACAAGATTTACAAGTACTTATTTTCATGTGAATAGATTCCCCACTACGGTGATGGATTGTATTTTTTAAAGCTAAGCGTAAAATTACTTTTGTGACAGGCAATGAGTGATGGAAATGTCACTTTAAGAATGTTACAATAGTATAGGCGACAAGAAAGTGGTCGGTAATGGTTTAGGAAAGGAAAATAAAGAAACTTTAAAAATAAATAATATATAGGGTCATTTTTTACTTATCGGGGCCATCGCCGATGTTATAGAAATTTAGTATACGAAGGTGTTTTTGAGGCGCGCAAATCTGTAGTCAATTTTATCGGGAACTGTCCCAAAAAATCTTTATCGTATTTTATAGGAATTGTTCTATTTATTCGACTCTTTTATCGACCACCTGCACCACAGATAAAGATTTTCAAAACTATATTACCCATATTATTATTTCTTTTGTAAAAGATTGCATTCAACGGAATATAAGGACTATTCTAGAAAACTAGGTACCTACTGGGAGCTCGTCATAAAAAAATATAAACAAAGTGTGGGACCTAATAGGATCCCTAAATTATTAAATTAAAATGTTAATTCCATTTTTAGTTTTTTGTGAAGATCCAAATGTGGAAATTTATTAAATTATAAAATATTTTTACCACTCGATTTACTGTGCAATGAACGTCTACTTTATTATTCAAAATAGCCAGTACAATGTATATATGTATAAAAAAGAGTATTTATCTTTTGGTTTAAACAAATAATTACTTTTTTATTGAAAAGTAAACTAATTACGTTTTGCTCTTTATTTACATACAAGCTTTTCGCCCGCGTAAACTATAAGATTTTGACTGCTTTGTTTTCGCCGTTCTCGCAGGATAATTTTATACATTTAATACGTGCGACATCAACGTCTGCTCTTATGGGTCTGACAGTTTGGATAGCCATACTAAATTAAGTGCGCTCCTCCGTCTTAAGCATTTTTTAATTTATCGGATTTCATATCTTATTATTTTTTAATATAAATGGCGTTTGTGAATAGGTTAGTGCAAATTTTTCATACAATTTTTCATTCCGATTTATATCCCCCAGGAGATGTTGTTCCAAAACTATTACAACAGATCCTTTTTATTCATAATCATACATATCTATTTTTATACTTCTAAATCCAGAAATAACGACATTCATCCACTTTACCCTCTAGAATGACCAAGTTCCATACAAATTATCCACTATACCGTTTATTCTAAGCCTTTAGAGTGGGAGTTTTCTAAAATCCTTTCATAGTCTTCTATTTTTCTGGTTAATTAGAAACCTAATTACCAACTCCCATATTTAAAACTTCAAAGATGACTTTTTTTCTATACAATCCATATTTTAACCCCCCGAGGGATTTTTTTTTAATGTTGAAACAAATCATTTTTAATCAAAATCCATAGCTTACATACAAAGTTTAATACTTCCTAGCCTTCGTGATGAAGTTCGATACAAATCTTTACCCTCCATCCTACCCCTTCAAGGGTGAAGTTTCCCAAAATTCTTTCTTAGCTGACGTCTTCTACCCATAATCTCCCTTGTGTCAAATTTCATCTGCATAGTTTAAGCCAAGTAGTTTTCAAAATTTCGTGATTAGTCAGTGAATCAGTGAATGACCTGTCACTTTTAAAACATAGTTTAAAAAATACATGCTTTAAATCCTGGAATTTGTCCTGTTATTTATGTAAATAGGTAAACAGTTTTTTTTTATTAAAAATGCCTTTATAGTTTAAATTCTGTTTTATTAAAGCAAGTAAAAAGACAAATTTCTTTAAAAAGACTACCTTTGGTAACATAGGTGTACCTTGCGCCTTAAACAAGGCTTCGAATCTCTCTGCCTTAAAAAGTTAGTAAGTGTGGTGTGGCCAGTGTCAAACTACAATAACCACATAAGTAATAAACATAAAAAAATGATGGTTCTTCACCTTTTCAGCTTAAAATGGCGTTTTCCTGATGTTTAACAACAGTTTTATACTATTTTGTAGTCTGTATCGAACCTTTCTCAAATTTTCTTAACCTTATTTAAGGTAGAGGAATGTTAAAAAGGATCTCTAAGCCTTAATTGATTGGTTCTAAAGTTTTACGCAAGTCATTTGCACTGTTAAGTTTGACCTTTTGTCAATTTTAGTGACATTTTTAAAAGATTCTGTTGGTTCTGTTGTTAACGAACTTCGTTTGGTAGCGGTAGTTTGCTAGCAACCAAAGAAAGAGAACCTTCTGAAGATGTCAACCACCTGAGTTGAATAAACAGCCAATTAATATACAATGACTTTAAGGCTGATTGTGAGTTTATATTTATGATTGCAAATGCCTTTTCTTTTATGTAATTTTTTCATCATCATCATTTACATAAATGTATATATTTTAAAATAATTTTGTTTTTTTTTGCAGATTTTTTTGCCGAATTGTTTCCATATCTCGCTAAAAAGGTAAGTTAATTGTTAAGGAAATTAATAAAAAGGTGATTTAAAAATATTAAGTCGAAAAAATAATCCTAAATTTAGAAAATAATATTTTTTGTATACATTAAACTAAACAAAAAAAGGTAATCTACTTTTGATTACGATTTTGTTGATTAGTTTAGTGTATATGTTACCATGAAAGACCCAATTTGGTAAATGTTAACATTGGCCGATAAATGTCCAATATTTAAAAAAAAACTAAACGTGCACTAACCACTTTGCTGCGCTCTAGTTAGCAATAAGCGAAACTAATAAACCTAACCAAAATTATTAGATTTAACCAGAATGTTGTTAGTTTTGGATGATGCTCCTTCAATTTTTTTTTATATTTGACATTCACCCGCAAATGTTGACATTCACCAAATTCGGTTTTGCACAGTAACACATTATAATGTATTGTTTTGTGCGGTCAATTTATTAATTTTTTTATTATCTTTTATTTTGTGTAAATATCTTGTAGTTTCAGCAATATTACATACGTACCTACGTGTCGAAATAATAACTGCTTTTTTTGAAGTTGATTAAAAATTAAAAACTCCATTAACATCTGTCTATCGCCATTTCTTTTTCCAAGAAACAATTATTAGTTTAAATATCAATTCGGAAAAACGTTTTATTTTCTGCCCACTTTTACAGCGGAATATTTGCCATCAATCGTAAAAACTTCGCTAAAAACTTTTATAGTCTGGATAACCGAAGAGTTAAGTGCCGTTTTCTGTCGAGCCACGTTACTAAAATTTACAATTAAATGATGCAAACGTGACTCCTACATTAGTTGTGTAGTCCTGGAGATTTGGCGAAAACGAGATCGGAAAAAAAGTATATGACCTTACATTCATATTTTTTAATCTCTTCAGGACAGCCCATAGAGGCTTGTATGAAGCATCACTGTAGTGTATTTATTTAAATGTAAACCAGCAAAAAACCAGTCATAAAATTTTCGTAAAATTTTTGCCTAAGTTAAAATAATTATTACTGATTTGTTCCAAATCCTAAAAAATCTATAAACACAAACATTCTCGTATTGATAACCTTTTAACAAAATAATTTAGTGCAAAAAATTGCTTTGTTTTAGAAAAATGCGTATATTAGGTAATTTTTTGATTAACTCATCGCAAAATAAAGAATGGTTTTTGAACATTCCCAGAAAAGCGCGGCCAAAGAAAGGTTTAATGGGGGCCTTTATGGATTGTTTACCTAGGATACTTTATGGGAAATTTATGACTGGTATTTTGTTAGTTTAAATATAAATAAATACACTTTACTTAGTAACCGTCAGTGCCGGATCTTTAGATATTTAACCCATTTTTCTTTGGTGCCTCCATAAATAAGTACTACCTCTGAACTATTCCCGGTAATGTCTGAATAATGGTATCCACACGGGACCTATATACAAGTTAACGTGAAGTTCAAACCACCCTCAATCTACTGATCATGCTCAACATTGCTTAACTTGGCGGATCTGACGAAAAACAGTGTTTTAACGCGACAAAGACTGCTGATACAGCTGATGTCGTTTTTTTTGTTATTGAAAATACTTTATAACTGAACTCCGTGGGATTAGAACTCAATTCTCACCAGGTTAATTTAGAAATAGTTGTGTCTTTGGTACTTTTCTTACGAGACAGCTTCTTACTTTGCGCCTACCATTTAAATATGATCTATATTGCTGTGGCAGATTCACTTATTACAAAACACTCAGGGTTAGTCGCGAATATGCAGGGAAAGCTCGCTTCGGTCTAGGTCGCAGGGTATAGATATGTGCAGTTCCACGTTTTCAAGATATGAAATAAACTTTGAAATGTTAATTAAGCAAGATTTATTAAAATTATTTAAATTTCGCTTTAAAAAGTTTTATAAGTTATTGGCAAAATTGTGTCGAGTTAATTAATCTTAAAATTTCCAAAAAATAACTCAAGTATTAAGCAAAGGTAACCTATTATTATTTAACCAGTTAATAAAGTGAAACCAGATAATGTAATAATATTTTATTTCACCATCTGGACACAAAAATCATTCAGTTCCTGTACTGTATATTTGGCATTTATCTATTTACTGCAATACAATGCAATGACCCGACATTTTTGGTTAATTGTGGTTAGTTGTGGTTACTTTTTCCGTGTAACCTTGATTAAAAAGAAAAAGCGTTTTGTTAAACCAATATACTAGAACTTATTGGCAAAAATATTTATTTTTTTTATATGTTACCGAAAAAGTAGATTGGTAGAAAGAGTTGATTCTGCTTAGGAAGAGTAAACTCTTACTAAAATTACCACTAAAGGTTGATAACGAGATGTTGCTACCATATTGAAAATTATTAAAGATCGAACGCTGTTAGAAAAAACACCGATACGTCACGGTCTTATATCAGTTTGCCATATGAGACCGTGACGTATCGGTGTTGTTCTAACAGCGTTCGATCTCTAACATTTTCTTAATAACTTCTACGTAGGGAAAATTAAGACAAATTCAAAAGCCCTCAGTTCTGATCGGTCGTGGTTAGTTCTGGTCCGGAAGTTTCAACAATATAAAATTTGTTACAATCACAGGGGATTTTATAAATAACCAATTTTGCACTTTCTTTTACAATAAATGGTTTTGCTTTCTTGAGATTGATTGTAATTTGAGATCTAATGATGTTATATTCACTGTACAAATATTAAATTTATTACCTATTCACTAACCAGGAATATATAACAAAAATAAATTTGTAATAAGTCTATTTTGATTTTGTCTTAGATTTGGTTATTTAAATTAAGAAAGCAACTATTTATAAAATTGAAGGGTAATTATTGTTTATTTAAGTATCGTCCAAAAAATTATTTTTCTCTGGTAATATTTTGATCATAAAAAAATCTTTATTTTAGTATCTATTTTTATGTGTAGGTTTTCTGTAAATTTAAGTTTTAAAACCATGTAAGTTTTTTGTTAGAATTAAAAAAATATAAATATGAATTTATTTATTTTTCTAGAGTGTGTAATGGTGGATTCTTGTGGATTTGTCATTTTCGTTTAAGCTCTGCAATTGTTAGGTTGTTTTTATGAGTCCTAGTTTCCGCTATTAAAAATATCAAATCTCATTATTTTGTGGGCTTTAGATTTTTCCGAGAAACAATCGTAAATTTCAAAATAAAATCCAGAAAGCTCAATTTTACAGCAGAAAATTTGTCATCGGTCATAAAACTTTTATATTCTGGATAAATGAAAATTTAAGTGCCGGTTGGTGTTCAAGCCACCTAGTTAAAATTATAATTAAATGACTTGGGAATGATTTTTACAATATTGTAGTCCGGAAAATTGAAAAATTAAAATGACGTTTTTTAAATTTTTATAGAAACTAAAACTAAAACATATATTTTACCATTATTTAAGGCACTAGTCCACTTTAGAAGGCTAAAAAAGCACCAATTTTTGAAAAATAATTCTTAACTGTTTTAATAAATAAAAACATAATGCTTTTTTTTATAGTATTTTGTGTTTTGAAAATACAAAAAAAACTTTTTTATTTTGAGTAACAACGTTATTAATTTAATTATATGTTTCGCTTTTACTAATAGAAAATTGACTTTTTTATCTTTAGGGTAGGTTTAAAGTGAGTGGGTATAACACCCTTCTACCGCGACCGATCGGTCTATTGGCCTTTTTTTATCTTTACGATAGTCCTCGAAGGCTTAAGGTAACCACATACATTCGGAAATGATCAGAGCAAAAACTGCGCAGGTCTGGCCTTAGGGATTTTCGGAGTGTGTGAGATTGACGCAGTTTTATTGTACATTTCTGCCAAATTTAGATATTTTGATAACAGGCCAACCGGAGTGTTTGTTTCGATTTCTGTCAGTTTAGTTTTATTTATTGCAGCATTGTGACAAACATGTCTTGTGACTTTTAGAAGAATTTCTTGCTATTTATAAATTTGAGCCATATATTTGGAACGTTAAGAGTAAATATTATCAGAATAGAACAAAAAAGATGGCAAAAATGATTTTTTTCTTATTCTTTTATTCTTACACACTATCTCTCTATTGACGCGCATTTTCACGCCCGTCTTACGACACTTTATTGCTAATAGCAGCCTGAAATAGCAGGACAATTTTCTGATGACTGATGACGCGCCGGTATGTCTACTACTTAAAGTACTACGAGAAACTAAACTGAACTAAAGGATATCTTGAACGTGTGTAGAGCCCAGTATATTTGGGAAATCTCTAGCACAGTTTTTCCTCGAAAGAATTTCAGAATGTGTGTGGGTACCTTTATATAAAGCTTAATTACTAACAAAAAAAAAATGGCAAAAATGCATTCTTTTTCAATTTTTCATTCTTTACACAATATCTTATTGCTAATATCATAGCAGGACAATTTTTTTGATGATGGAGATATTTACCACTAAAATATGGTAAAGGTTTAAAGGGTAACCTGAAACTAAATTAAAGATTCTTAACCTAAACTTACTACCCTGGAACTGGGTTCTTAGATGTTTTAGTTTCTTTAACAATATAAGTATCGAAAGAAGCAGATATTGGATTTCAGGGCACCTTTTAGATGACGAGGTAGTGTCAACATCTGGGTAATGTCATCCAGAAGAGACCTTCAGTCCGATAGTCACCCATTTGACTACTAGCCATGTTCCACCTCGCTTAACTGCGCTAATTCAACAAAGCGATGTTTCAACGTTGCAAAAGTCGTTAATTTTTTATGTTTTAGACTTTTTAGTATTTATTATTATCCTTTTTTTTCGTCGTACCAAAATAAATGTGACATTTTTAAAACCGAACCTGTAATTGTGGTGTCTCATTAAGAAACGGTTAATTTTATGTCGCATCTCTTTTGTTTTAATTAAAATCAACTTATAAATATGACCCTGTTTAGTCCTCGTTGGATGACCCTGCACATAGCACTTTTTCTTTATACTAGCCCTTGTGGGCTGCCCTAAAGATAAAAAAAATAGCAAATTAAGATGTTAGTTTTTCTTTTATTTTTGTTACGTATTTAACATTTGACAATATCCACCCACAAATATTAAATATTCATTTTTAATTAAACAGGAAACCGACAATGTAGCTAAAATAATAATTCCAAGCTGACTGTTTCATATGATTCATAAACCGTCAATAAGTATTAAATCCCGAAATAACTTCACGATCGGACCTCATGGTGCCAGTGCTCCAAGATCTAATAAAATTTACTGTTTGGGATAAAATATCACTTAATATTATATGGTCCGGTTAAGTAACTGAAAAGTAAGGAAGTGAAACTGCATTTACAGATTCATTTATGTTTTGAGACTGGTATAAAAAAACAATAATTTGTCATTAAAAATGACTTTATAGTTTTTTGAAATATTCTCCCTTATGAATTTTAGGTTTTTGCATTGCGTCGCGTCGGGATCACTTGTGTCCATTTCGCCTGAGACACATACAAATAAATTTTTAATTCGTTGTCCATGCAATGCTTTCTTGACGTTCTGAAACAAGAAGAGGTCATTTAGTGTCAAAATTAGGACTGAACAGTGAATTATAGATAAATTGGATTTTTTTTAATGCTCAAGTAGCCGATTGTTAGACGAATTGTGACATTGTCTTGATAAAAAACGATCCTACGGCACTTGCTTGTTTTCCTTATTTTGCCGAACTCTTCGAGCAAACAAATGGTTGTTCCCACGAGTGTATAATGAAGAAACATTTTTTTGGGTAACTCGCGTGCTTAAACTATTTTCTGTTTGACGTTTCGATGGCTTTACATCCATTTTCTTCGAAAACTTAGTGAACGGTGTCTGGTTTCCAAATGTCTTACTTTTTGGAGTCTTTCGCTTATATACTTGCCGAAACAATTGCCTAATTTACGTAAAAATATGTTTTCCCTTAGGCCTATGTGACAGAAATTATGACGTCTTTTTAGAAATAATTTTTTATGAAAATTCTCTTATAAATCCTATGTACGTTTTATCATGTGAGCTTTTGTAATATATGCAGAAATATAGTAAATTTATTCGTCTTTCTAAGGGTTTAAACAAAGATAGGTTTTATGTTTGTTTTGATCCTGTAATTTTTATCTTAAAGCCGTTAGTGTATGTGAAATTGGTATACCCACGTGATTTTTATGAATTTCCAATTTTCGAATAAACTTTTGGTTTTCCTACAACACTATCACATTCTTGTTTATGTCACCTTTCTTAAGCAAATTTCTAACAATTAACGAAGTTCTTTATGTCTAATTCTTTGCATGGAATCTTAATTTGTTCTATTTTAACTAATTCTATTTATCCATTGTTTTTTAATCCTTTGTATATTTTGAATTATTTTACCTGCATATTGTTCATGGGGTTATATTGTATTGGTTATTATAGTTTTAAAATACCATAACCTTTTTAAAGCTTTCTACTAGATTTTGTTTTTACCATCCGAGGCTGGGAAAAGTGATTTTCTTTATATGATATTATAAGTATTTGTTGTTGCTGTTACATATTCCTTGTGTGGTCCAGGGATATGCAATTAAGGGGACTTCATTATTTTTTCTTGAGAACTAAGCAAGATACGAAAAAAATCAGAAGACACAAAAGTTGTTTTTCTATTTGGTTAATGCAAAGAAAATAATGGAAACTGCACAAAAGTCTGTGGTGTACATTTTTTTGCTACAAATATTGTCACTGGTCTTAAAAAATTTAATTGAGTTAGAACTTAGTTCGCTCCTTAATGTTATAAACACTATCCCCAAATTACAACAAAGTTAGGTATAGGATATTTATGATATTTACGAAAAAACTTTTTTTTTATTTTAACACCCTGTATCTTGAGAACGAAGAATTTGCGGACCCATGTTTATACGATCTTTTTGTCTTAAAATCTCTTAAAGAATCGTCTGTTAAATTTAGCGTAATACTTAGTTAACACCCTGTAGAATAAGCCAAACTCTGGGTCTCATTTAAAAAATAACGCAAATGATGTTTTCTTATTGCATTTTAAATTTAAATCCAAATATTTATGCTTATTTTAAAAAATCATATTGCATTTTTTATCAGATTTTTTGACCCATTCGTTATCTAAGCAATAATATAAAAAAAGTTATCTACTTCTTTTTGTAATAAAATCAACTTAGATCAGATTAATACTTAAGATACGTGTTAAACTGCATTTTGTCTCCTTGGCCACTTATTAGGATTAGATCACAATAAAACTTACCTCAACTGCTTAAAACATTTTTTTTACTTATAAATCAAATATCTACAAGTTAGTCTATAATTTACAGGAATATTTTCTACTAATATAAATTTATATCGAGGTTTATATTAACATTAAATATAGTGACACAGCAACAAGTCTTCCTCTGACAATTTCAATAATTCCGTCCCCGAAAACGACAGAAACTTGTTACACAGACTGTATTAGTTCTGCTTGAGAAATTTCCTTTTATTTTGCAACCAAACTTTAGCATTAATTTAAGAGTTCAGTGTCGGGGTGCTAAATTATAATATATTTATATTACAGGATTTTTAAGCCGTTTAAAATTCTATATTTTCTTCCTATAAGTATAAACAAAGGTTAAATTTGACTTAAAATTTTTAATTTTTGTATTGATTTTATTTTGCATCGAGAAAGCAGAGATAAAAGTTAGTTGTCATTTTTCGCTTGTATTCAAAACGATCGATTTCACATTTTAGGTCCAACAGTTTTATGGTATTCGCCTGAAACTACACCTAAGGTGCTCTGAAATAATTCCAGGCAGATTGCTAACGTTTTATAAGATTGGATAGGTCCTGCACTAGATCTGTGTGGTGCTCTGATTTCATGTTTAGAAAGTTGCTATACCTACAGGTTTGGTAAATCAGTAACCGACCTTTAAGATTTACAAGTGGAAAAGAGAAAAAGCCAGGGTTATCTTAAGATAGAGAACAACACAAGGTGAATTATGGCGAATGCAATGATGATGAGTGTACTACGCACTTGAAACCTTCCGAGATTGCAGCCTCCGTCTTTCAGCCGGGCGCGTAGCTGTCGCGCAGAATTCCTTTGTGATTTATTTTTACTTGTTCGTAGTGGTAGAGTATTCTGCCACATATCTTGTATTTCCTTGTTTTAAGATTTCTTTTAAAAATGTTTGGCGTATTCCGTCCAACACCGAGTGCAGATTATTAAGTGGTACTATGTTGGCAGTACAGCACAAAAGATAAGCAACAGGTTTGTATTCTTATTCGAAGATAGTCATGTCTTAGTAAACGCTCGAATATAAAAAATTATAAAAAAAAATTAAAACAACCGGCTGTTTACAAAATTGTAGAAAATGTATGTTTAACGATGAGGTGCCACCTGCTCGTCGATTAACCGAAGAACGGCAAGTCTGTCAGACTGCGATTTGCAGTTTAGCGAAAATGAACATTCAAATAATTCATGGGTTTCTCAAATATTTATTATTTACGTAATGATGCACCTAAATCTGACATGATGTAACGCACCACATGTGGAATTAAATATTAACAAAGAAAATTATATTAACTATAATTGTTTCTGATACTACTAAATAGCAAGCAGCAAACCGCTGCCAGCGTACCAGTCATAAGTTGAAGCGAGGACCGTCGTGAAGAAAGCAAATTATCTGAAAACATGGATAATTTATGTCTTACTATAGATTTGTTGGATGGGAAAAGTGAAAGAACGTAGAGGAGTAGGAAGGAAGCAGGCTTCCTGGCTGAGGAACATCCGTGAATGGACCGGCATACGCAGCGCAGAGGAACTATTCCGATTGGCGCCAAATTCAAAAAGATTTGCCCAAGTAATTGCCGAAGTCGGGGGGACCTGATATGGCACTTAAAAAAGAAGAAAATAGGTTTGTTCCAAACCACGGTTTTGAAACGCCGCGCCGTGAGACAATTTCATAACTGTTAGAATCGATCAAACGCGCAAGTGTCGACTTTGTACGGTTTTATGTCAATACAAAAGCGACAAAGTTGGAACGTACAAAGGGTTTCTGCTTTTCATTGAAATTAAAATACCCGTAACGGTTCTCCTTCTTCGTATTTTTCTTCCTGGGAGCCGTTTTGATTCAGTAGTGAAGGTCTTTTTGTGCCTAATCTTCCATTATCTTTTATACCAATCCTTCTATAAGTCTTGTTTCTTCTATAAGTCTGTATAACCCCGAGACTGGTTGGTTAAAGGCTTATTTTTGATTGCCCTAATAATTCCTATCTTTTGTGATTCAACGCTTTACGTTCCCACAGGACATGGTAGACTGTTCCTTCCCCTCGTCGTACTTTCTGCAACTTGGGTCCCCATTGTATGGGCCTATCTTCTCTAAGTATCCTCTGAGGTTATCGTGCCCTATTAGCAGCTCTACTGTTATGCAAAGCCGAACGTTTGTGAACCGAAACGGTTCACAAACGATCACAAGTTTGGTTGGGACAGTAAAGGGATCGTGTAATACACCGTTACCCATCGGTTGGAATGGGTTTATGTGACCGTACTATAAACGGTATTTTGCGGGGTTAAAACAAACCTCCTGCAACCTAGAATTTTTTTTGTTTCTGTCGAACTCACATGATTCACTTATCCTCTCGATTGCACATGGGCTATTCCAATAAACGGATACTGAATTACCATACCTGTATACGCTTTTGAAGGCCGTCCACGCCCTATTTTTTTCCTCTATTTTTAAAATTTTTGTCTTTATTTTTTTTCTTGTATTTGCGGCCTAACGAGAATTTCGACTTTAAGCTTTGCATTTTTTTATTTGAGCGGAGATGGCAAAAATGACCTCCACCACTGCAACCTTACCAGATGTATTGTGGTTTCTCTATCATTCTTTAGAAGTACCTTGTCTTCTTAACTAAACTCCAAAGTCTTGACACTGGCCACTACAAATATCTTGCCGGTTTTTCCTCACCAAGCCTAGTAAACCTAAGCCTACATAGTGCTTCTCAGTGGCACCACACATGTACGGCTGTTTCTTCAGCCTCCTGGCAGAACCTACACAGGCTATCCTCCGCCAGGCTTATTCTTTTCAGGTGCTTATTGAGTTTTCACTGTCCTGTTGCATTACTTACACGCACAAATGTTCGTCTTAAACAAAGGAAAGCATTTTCTTCTTTGTTTAGGACTTTAACAAAAAAAATATATAAATCCTAGTTTTATGATTAAGGAAGGTGAATAAATGTTCTTTTTGACTCTGTTCCTTCCATATGCACAAAAAATACTATTTGGTGTGTGTAGTCCGCAGTTCTGTAAGTGGTGCAACAATCATTAAGTCGGTACAGATATTCCACTTATGATCTGTATTTTATGCTTTAAAGAAATAATCATGTTCTCTAAAGTTTCTTTCATATTTACAGCATGACTCAGAAACAGATGGTATTCGTTTTTATTAAACAATATTACTGCCTTTAGAATTGCCTTTAAAGAGTCATTAAATAGTCGTCACTCGGTAGGTTTATGGGAAATTAATCAAAATATGTACGTGATACGACAATTTACAGGTCACTGTAAGGGTTATGCAGGGAGAATTTATCCAAATAACATCTTAGTTTGGTGGGTAGGATTTATATCAAGAACAGTATAATCGAAGAATTATTAAGGCATAAATTGTTTAATGTAATAATTCTAAATTTGTTAAGTCAAACGTTAAAAAAATAACAGGTGGTTATGTGTTGCTGCACTGCACGATTCTGTCAAATTTGTTAAATAATGGTTAGGATGTAAAAACTTTAACCCCATCAAATAGTAAAAAATACGTGAAATATATACATTTCGTCGTTTTTAACACGTTTCATAAATTATAATTTATTACCAAAATTCGATGTTTTTGCCAAAACCAATCTATCACAATATTTCATTTTAGAATTTCTATATGCTCGTGTCTAAATATCGCTTGCTATAAACCAGTGCCAAACAAAATATAATTGAAATTTTTAAAATATTTGATTTTGATCAGTTTTGATAAACGACGAATAAAACTAAATATATGAGGCAGTATTTTAAAACGTGTTTTATTTTAAATGCATTATTTATTCCCAATCAATTAAACACCACATTGATATTTTGTTTTTAATACCATAGAAATCACGTTAAACATTTTTATATAGATACTTTTTATTACCATTTTTTTCTGATATATTTTTTTTATTTGTCATCAAAAAAAAAAAACATCAAGAAAGCATTGGAGGCCTTTTACATACAAAGTAGAAAATGTTTAGAGTTGAATGGGAATGTTTATAAGGTTCTTAAATCCTTGATTTACTCTTTTACATCCTTAGACGTTCCTTTACTCATCATAAACATGGCAGAGTAAATCTACGCACGTTTTTTTATAAACTCTGCGATGTTTTCGCGCTAAATTTTAGTCATCCAAGTAAAGATTGCGAGTTTTTGCGACAATGATTCTATATATTTTTTTATTTTTGTTTGTACTTTACGAATTTTTGGGGCCTAAGTCCAACGTAACCAAACAAATATTCTTTTCTTGATCCCATCTGAAATAAGTTTAAAACTTAGTTAATATTTATACAGGCTTTTCTGATGTTATTTTCTTTATTTGTCATCTAAATAAAACATCAGGGGAGCATTAGAGGCCCTTTACATACAAAGTAGAAAATGTTTAGAGTTGAATGGGAATGTTTATAAGGTTCTTAAATCCTTGATTTACTCTTTTACATCCTTAGTCGTTCCTTTACTCATCATAAGCATGGCAGAGTAAATCTACGCACGTTTTTTTATAAACTCTGCGATGTTTTCGCGCTAAATTTTAGTCATCCAAGTAAAGATTGCGAGTTTTTGCGACAATTAATCTATATATTTTTTTATTTTTGTTTGTACTTTACGAATTTTTGGGGCCTAGGTTCCACGTGACCAAAAAATATTCTCTTTCTTGACTCCCATCTCGGAGTGAGGAACGTAGTTAAATATTTATACAGGTTTTTCTGATGTTATTTTCTTTATTTGTCATCAAAGTTAAACATCAGGGAAGCATTGAAGGCCCTGTACATACCAAGTAGAAAATGTTTAGAGTTCAAGGGGAATAGTTATAAGGTTCTTAAATTCTTAATTTACTCTTATACATTCTTAATCGTTCTTTTACTCATCATAAGCATGGCAGAGTAAATCTACGCACGTTCTTTTATAAACTACGCGATGTTTTTGCGCTAAATCCTTGTTATCTAAGTAAAGATCGAGTTTTTTAACCTATATTTTTTATTTTTGTTTGTACTTTACGAATTTTGGGGCCTAAGTCCAACGTAACCAAACAATATTCTATTTCATGATTCCCATCTTGAACTAAGTTTAAGAACTTAGTTAAATGTTAATACAGGTTTTTAGAATGTTATTTTCTTTATTTTTCATCACAATTAGACATCAGCATTGGATGACCTTTACATACAAGGTAGAAAATGTTTAGAGTTAAATGGGAATGGTTATAAGGTTCTTAAATCCTTGATTTACTCTTTTACATCCTTAGTCGTTCTTTTATTCATCATAAGCAGAACAGGTGTAAATCTACGCACGTTCTTTTATAAACTCTGCGATGTTTTCGCGCTAAATCTTTGTCATCCAAGTAAAGATTGCGAGTTTTTGCGACAACTAACCTATATGTTTTTATTTTTGTTTGTACTTTACGGATTTTGGGGCCTAAGTCCACATGACCAAAAATCTTCTTTCTTGACTCCCATCTCGGAGTAAATTTAGGAACGTAGTTAAATATTTATACAGGGTGTTTCCTTAGTTATCCAAAATATTTAAGAGGATGATTTCTCGAGTATATTATAAAAAAGTTTATGTCGATTGCCGAAAAATCGAAATGTCTTCATTTACTTAGATTCTTATCGTTTACAGTGCTTATTATTTTGGGTTAGTCAATAATTATTGTTTATAACGGTTAAACCATGTTACTAATTATTCTTGAAATAATTTGAAAAGTCTAAATATTTTTTTTATAGACTTTACATAAAATACCTGTTTTTTTCCCAAAAGAAATGCAAATGGGATCAAGAAATTTAAAAATATCAGTGGCGTGCTTGTATTTTTAAAGATACTATTATGTTAGGGTTTACGCACACGCCCCAGCCAAAGCGATTATATTTATATATTTACTAAAACATGCTTTCTAATAAGCACTCTAAAGTTTAAAGTAAGAGAAAATAAAGGCATACATATTTTTCAATAATTATGGAAAACCCAAAAAGTTATTAATTTAACACTCTGCACTTAAAAAAAAGACATATTTTGATACATGTTAATACAAAAAATCTACAAGCGTGAGGAAAATACTACTTTTCGTGTGCATTTTAGCTCGGAAAATTTATATTCGGTATTTTTAGCACGCTTGTAGAAGAAATCTTAATCCCAACGATAACATCTTTTCCGCAGTTAACTGCTTACCTGAACTTCGCTACGCGTCGTTCGGGTATCTGCAGTAGCGTGCAAGAAAGTATAACTTTCCACACTTGTTAAAATAAAATCTATTTTTGAAGGAATCACCCTTTTTAATATTTATAAATATCTTAGAAACCACTTGACATAAATTCCTCAATTTTTTTGCGGGTATTTAGAATATTTGTGTGAATTTACATACCAAATCAAATACCTTTATAGGGAACAAAAAAGAAGTTATGATTGAAGGAAAATATGCTGAAACCTTTCGTGTTATACATACCCTGCGTGATTTAGGCCGAAAATAATAATAAAATTACGTCATTTTTATCAACAGTACAATATTCTGATTATTTATTTAAAAAAATATATATTTTTTTGTATCTAGTGTTTGATGTACAAAATGTATAAATGATTAAATTTATATATACATTGCAATTTCAAATGTATTTTTAAAATCCTTAGACGATGCAACAGGACCAATTTTAGCAAGTCGATAGTTTTAGAAGCTTCGAAAGTTCAAAGTTCAAATTATGTTTTTCTTGAAATATCTATGTAGCTAACATGGAAGTTTTTAAACTTTTCCACTTTATGTCATTTTTTTAAAGAATTTATTGGTTTAGATAAAGGGCTTCTTGGCTTTTACAACTTAAAGCTGTTTGGGGTATTGGAGACCAATCACTTACATATACACAGTGTGCTATTAAAAACGTATATTTGTTATGCAAAATATATCTATACAGTGTGCTCAAAAAATTCACGGCCAAATTTCAGGAGGTAATTTATTATATAATATTAAAATAAGTTTTTATAAATATGGCACCAAAAATGCATAGATTCTAATATACAGGGTATTAAACAAAAAAAAAATGGTTTTTTTCTAATCATATTAAATAGCCTTTAGCCGGTTCACTTGAAATTTTTTAGTGTTATTTGTATTAATAAGGGGCCAATTAAGGCCTAATTACACAAAAATTATTAAGTCCTGGGAGTCTCAGGGGACACCTTATAAAAATAATTGTAAAAAATGTACGTCACGGCCTTTTTTGCCATTTTTATATATTTTTAAAGATTAAACAACCAAAAGTACAACTTTTTTTATCTTTTGATATTTTTGATGTAAAGTACCAAACAAAATCCCCCAAGGCGGACAAGTGGTTAGATATAAAGCGGATGGCTAACAAGAGTAAAAATTTAGGTGAAAGGCCGTCATTGTGATATGCCATTTTTGCATTGCAGTGTTTCTACAGTTTTTTGGGAGTTGGTTTAGGTATGCGAATAACTACTTACCTTATATATTTCCAAGTATATCATAGATAAAAAGGCGAACCGGCCTTTACCTAAAAAAATTTGCTACTCTTAACTCTTATATCTACCCCTATATCCACCGGGGTGTCAGCCTATTGTAACTAGGCTTTGAACACATTGCAATGGAGAAATGCCATATCAGTGTTTTAGCCTTTTACCCAAATGTTTACTTCTGTCCGTCACCCCCTTGGTATCTACTCACTTGTCCGCCTTTTGGTTAGTAATATCTACTCACCTGACTTATTTTTAAATATATCGTCAATGTTGGCCTTTACCACTTTCACCCCATATAATTACCCCCGTATCTACTAGAGGGTCCGCCTGCGAGCAATTCTAACTGTGTCATTGAAAGAACACATTGCAATGAAGAAATGCCATATCATAAATGATGGCCTTTAAACAAAATTTTTACCCCTGTCTATCACCCCCTTGATATTTACCCACGTGTCCTTCTTTTGGGTTTTGTTTGGTTATATGAATACCTTTTTACCTGACATATTTTTAAGAATATCCTCGATGATGTTCTTTACTTGATAAAAAATTGCTACTTTAACCCCTTATACCTACCCCCTATATCCACTAGGGTGTCAGCCCGCGGGGTATTGTAAATAGTGGCAGTTTCCCATGCTTTGAAGGTGTAACTACTGGCTGGTCGGTTTCTGTAACCCCCAGAAATTCCGAGCTTTTCCAAGACTTAAAATGTTTCATTTTATTTTTCTAATCGATGTGAGGCACAATTAACGGTAATCCGACCAAAGACTGCTACTGGTGTTGCGTATAACCAGTTTGCTGCCAGTCTGACGTCTCACAACGCGCCCGCATCCAATCCTTCGCCGTTAGAAAGAAATCTAGTGCGCCACACTAACGTATAAACGACAAAAATTCTAGGCCTCAACCGCTCACAGCGTTTAGCCCCAGAAAAAGGACCCATATAATTGGCGACGAATTCCCCTTTGATTTTTACGAGCAAAAACCCGATTTTCCGCGCCACTACGGTCGCTTTCCATGAAAAAGCCGGAACTTCCAAACGCTTGACTTCGCTTGGTGAAAGTCGAAACGAAGGTGACACATTGCTATGGAGAGATGCCATAGCACCGGTGGGGGCCTCTGGGTCTTCTACTATAGCGTGAGCTTTGCATGTCTTTGACCAGGTAAAAAATCATTATCGTATTCTTGATAATAATTAACCATATAAATAACTGCTATTACATATTCTTAACGCACTTATTGCACGCCGAATTTTCTTACATAATTCCTTTAAAAAATGATTCCAGAGACTAATTTTTCGCTTGATGATAGGATCGCCAAGATCATAAAATTTGATCAGTTTTTGAACGGATTTTAGTTTGTCAGAAGGAATTTCTAATGCAACTGTTTAAAACAGATATTATAAGAGGAATAAAATTTCATTATTTTTGACAACTTAATCGTCAATAACGTGAATAGTGTCGTCCAGGAAAGGTGTAAAAATACTATATCTACTAAGAGTTTGCCAGCCTGTAGTTCTTGGTCTATATAGTTCAATATTGTGTTCGTTACAGAAATGCCACGTTTTAAAGAATATATTAGTACCTCAAAATAAATCCCCATTAAGTCCATTTTATGTCACACAATAATTTTATTTCTATTTAGTCTTGTTCCAATTTTTTTGTAGATTCTTAAGGTGCCTTTAGACGGGCCATTAAAACTGCTTATTGTCTACAATATTTGTTACAAATCTTGCTTAGCGATATTTTTTAAACAGAAATATATACGTATGACCAGTTAATACTTAAAAAAATCATTATTACAATATTTTTATACTTGTTGTCCAATATTTTCTGTTTAGACGACACATGTTTTACCAATACGTTTTAGAGTTGTTAACGAAGCCAGAAATAAACTGAATTGCAAACCTGTGTTCATTTTTTGCATAGGACCCTTTATTTCCTAGTGGCCGTCTTAATTTACTACAGGAGGCAGTGCATCCTGGGCTTTTTGTGCCTAATCTTTATTTCCTTTAATACCAATCCTTCCACTAGTCCTGTTTCCTTTAGAAGTCTGTATAACCCCAAGACTGATTGGTTGATATATTCCTGTGGGCTCATTTTCTGTTGCCCAAATAATGCCTGTCTTTTGTGATTCAACGCTTCACATTTACACAGGTAGGATGTTTCTTCCCCCTTATCGCAAATTCTGCAACTTGGGTCCCCATTGTATGAGCCTATCTCGTGTACGCCCTGTTAGGAGCCTTACTGTTATGCGAAGTCTTCTACTTTGTCTGAGTAGTTCTGCCTTTGTTCTTTTGGATAAGTGCATAGGTCCTTAAACTTCTAATTTTTTATAGACTGCGTCGACTGTTATATTAAATTATTTTGCAATAGCCACCCAACTATTTTTCCTTATATTCTTGTCTTTACTTGATTCATTTTCTATATAAAACAACTCTGGGCATCAATGTACTGCATAAATTAAATTTATTGCCTTCTTTTTGACCACATAGTTACATTTGCTTCATAGGTACGCCAAAACTAAATCAAATTTCAAAGACCTACCCGAACAACATGCAAAATTTTCCAAAGCAGTTTGACTTCCTTAGTAACGAATTAACCCAGCCTTTAACTGCAATAGTAATCAAATCCCGGCAATATTCCGGCCATATCGCTTGGCCATACGGCGATATGGCTTCGAAGTTGTCTACAACATACTGGCTATGAATTTTTAGCCACATATTGCTCTAAAATATAGCCTGTCTCAAGCCACCTTTAAGCCGCGCCTTCTTTAAACATTTGTTTTTAAACAAAGGGCTAAAACACACTTTGAAATCTGCAACCTGTTCAAATCTTCACCTCTAGACTAGAGACTCTAGTTGCAATGATAGCTTCAAGCAATGAGGACGTGATGCTTGCTGCCGCTTGTGTGGTTATATACTGTTCGAAGAATGTAAGGGCTCGAAGACGGTTTTGGGTACGTCCTTTATTGGAAGCAAAGAGATGAAAGAGACTTGTTGTCGGGGAAACTGAGAACTCACGGCAGCTGTAAGAACTGCTTAAGAATGACAAGTTTAGACAATTAGTACTAGATTCTGCGTATCGGAGAACAAATTGAAAAGATAACTATATTATTTAGGGATGCAATTCCGTTGATAGAAAGACTAGCTGTAACCCTACGATTTTTGGCTTCTGGTGACTCTTACGAGAGTTTGTCCCAAATGTTTTAAATTTCAGCACAATTCAACACAATTAACTATTCATTCTATTTAACCAAAGCATCGTGCCGTTTGTTTCTGTTTTTAAAATCGTCCAACGTATCCCTCGATTAACTTAAAAATATTTGCCTGACGCCACTCCATTATCACAATCATCGCAAAAACCAAAAACAGCGCAGACAGGTTATGCGATGTTTACTAGATGACAGCTGGAGGCACACTGACCTGTTGTATAAACAAGTTGCTGGGCGCAAAACAACTTTAAACATGTTTGATAAACAAGTTCATGAAACGTCGACTTCCTTTGATGTTTTCCGACTCGGACCGGGAAGGCTGCAACTTGTTCAAAAACACTATTTTTGGTTGTACAACACGCTTGTTGTAAAACATTCTACAACTTTTTATATTGCTTCTTGAACTTGTTGTACAACTCGGTTGTAAAACACAAGTTTATTAAACAAGTTGCATAATGTAAACGTGGCTTTAGAAACACGTATCATTACTAAGCCGTCTTTTTAATAAATATTTTATCTGTAAAAAGTGTTTTGCGCTTTTTCATTAAATACTGACAAAAAAAGTATATTTTTTTCTCTCCTGTAATTTTTTTTGTGTCTTAATACGGTTTTGCCCAAAAGTACAGATATAAAAGTTTAAATTTTTGGATTGAAATTAATGTAAAGTTAAACAATGTTGAATTAAGTATGTAACCTCCCCCTGAATACGCCACTGATCTTATTTACGAAACAACCAACGGCCACTTAGAAAACATTTTTGTTTTAATATTACAACTAAAAAAGTATCTTTACAGCCATTTTCGCAGAGATTACTTTATAAATTTTAAAACAACTACCACTTTTATCCTGTTTATACTGTGTAACTTTTTAATAAAGCTAGTTTAAAAGTACGATGGGTTTATCATTCCCCGGGATTTTATAGTCGACATTTTACAGGAACTGCACAAAAAAGTTTATGAATTTTTAATCGCCGGTTTGAAAAGTTAATTAGCTCTAAGTTGTTTTTACACAGAATTAAGAGACATCGTTAACTAAAATTACTTTTAATTTAAGTTTTTCTTAACTTAATTTTTATTATTGTATACCTTAAAAATAGAGCCATCGTAAGGGAGCTTGTGGGTGCCATAGGCCCCTCCATTTTTTAAATCAAATTAAATAATATTTCTTCTAATTTTTAAATAAAACGGTTGCCCCCTTTTTTGTAGTCAATAAACACTACTGTTTGCTGCAAACATATGTACAGAGTGATACAACAAGGACTAAATTGGGCCATATTTCTGACTTTCCTGGTATTTTAAAAATGATATGATATAGTTAATTTGAGCATTTTTAATAGTAACTAAAAGAGTGCCTTAAAAGTTTATTTATATTGAAAAAAAGAGATCCGCGTCATTTTTGTGGTTTTAAAAGTTTAATTTTTTTTAATAGGTTTCAGTTAAAAGGATTTTGTATTCACTTTTAGTAAAAACAATTTTTTTATTTAGGGTGTTCCAAAAGTAAAGGGACACAGAGCAGATTCCTTAAATCGAAATCATACAATTTACGTAAACTTGCCTTACCCAAAGTTGGTAATAACTAAGATACAGGGTCTCAAACTTTTAATTTTGTTTTAATTTTTTCGTAATAATTCTTTAACTAAATAAAATAGCGGTACAAAATAAGGGATCTGGAAGTTGTTTAAGGCAAGAAATTGAAATTCGACCTACCCCACTTGTTTTAGATGGCATAACTTTTTTAAGCTTAGTGTATTCTTCATGTTCTGCTTTCCGGGGAGCCGTCTTGATTCACTACCGGAGGCAGCGCAGCCTCTTGGGCTTTTGTGCCTAATCTCCCATTATCCTTTATACCAATCCTCCCATTAGTCTCGTTCCTTCCACAAGTCTGTATAACCCCGATACTGGTTGGTTGATATATTCCTGTGGGCTCATTTTCGGTTGTCCAAATAATGCCTGTCTTTTGTGATTCAATGCTTCACATTTGCACAGGATTTGGTAGGCTGTTTCTTCACCCTCGTCGCACATTCTGCAACTTGGGTCCCCAATGTATAAGCCTATCTTGTGTAGGTGTCTCCTTAGGCTATCGTGCCCTGTTAGCAACCCTACCGTTATGCGAAGTCTTTTCCTACTTTGTCTGAGTAATTTCTCCTTCGTTTTATTGGGCCCCTTATGAAACTTTTTCCATGTCTAATTCTACTGCGGTTTTCCCAGTATTCCTCGTGTTTATTTCGGATCCATTCCCTGGTTTGCCCTCGTGCTGTGGTTTTGGTCACTCCAAGGGCAGGTTCTGGTCCAAATAGGGTTCCAAAATTCTAACTCCTGGATCTTTTTCTTACTTCTAACCCTGATTTCGACCAAGCATTTGTAACTGCTCCACTTGGTCCGCTCAGATCATGGCTTGGTCACAGTATCATACTCCATACATTCGAAGGCAACTGAATGTACACTTCCACGCACTGTCTGG
>JAHBCN010011779.1:0-28274 GCA_019359885.1 Listronotus oregonensis
TGAATCCCAGATCGTTGCTCTTGATATATCTAAAGCTTTTGATCAGGTATGGCATAATGGACTTCTTAACAAACTTCCTTACTACGGTCTTCTAGCTAAGCTTTGTTCGTGGCTCTCCAGTTTCAACGAAGGTCAGTTGTAGATGGTCATTCTTCCAGCTTCCATTCAATTAATGCTGGGGTGCCCCAGGCTTAATACTGGCACCAACTCTGTTTCTTCTTCACATCAACGATATCTCTCTTTCACAATAAATCTCATACATAGTTTTGCTGACTCTTACCCTCCACTCTAATATTCAATTTTTAAGCCACCCCATAATTCTGACAAGACCTTAAAGTAATATTGGATTGGGGCGCCAAAAATCTTGTCTCGTTTAATGCCTTCAAAACACAGTCATGTTCGCTATCGCAAAAAAAGTCGGCCAATGCTCATCTGTTACATATGAGCGGCCAAGTTCTGCAGAACATGGAATCGTTTAATCTTGTGGGTGTTACTTTTAAGAATAGCCTCAACTGACACAAACACATTACATTCATAGCCTCAGCCTGGATTCCTTTTTTGAGCCAGAATGTATTTTTCTCTTTTTAATCTGTATACTCTGTATGTATCCCAGATTAAGACCCTCTTTAGAATATTGTTCTTACGTCTGCGGAATGGCCTCTCCTCCAACACTAAGCATTCTTGACTTCATTTAGAGAAGAGCTGTTCGTCTTATTAATGATCCCACACTTACAGAAAAGATTCCTTCTCTTACCCAGCGACGGGCTGTAGGAATTTTTACGGCTTTTGCTCCGAAGAGTTGGCCGGTATAATCCCTCCTTTGGCAGCTCCCCACAGACCAACACGTAGTGCCACTTTTATGCATCCTTTTACAGTCCAACTTGAGAGGCCCCGAACTTCCCACTTTATTCGTTCCTTTATACCTAGGGTGTCTAGACTATGGAACCTGCTACCCACAGAATTTTTTTCTTTTCCCCCAAATCTTCAAAAATTAAAGTCTCGAGTGTCCCTATTACCACACTTAAGACACCCATGTTAGTACTTAGGCTTTAACTTTCGTGGACTGTCTGAAGATATAAAAAAACAATAAAAGACTTTTTAGATGTTTTTAAATTCAATAATATTAATAATACATAATTATTTTGTGTAAAATATTTTTTACATTTTTGTTAAAGATGACACTTTTATTTAAAAAGAATATTAACCCAAAGTAAATAAACACCTTTTACTTAAAACAAATTTAAAGCAAATAAGCTACCCTCTTTGCATCAAAATATGTTTTTAAAATTTAATTATACAAAATGATTCTTAAAATAAAAATAACAATGGTTTTTATTTATAAGGGAATAACTACTTTTGTTTTACGGTATTTTAATTTAATATTGTTAATTTTCGGATACATTAAGTAGAATTTTGACGTCATTAATACATTTCCAAATGGGTTATATATTTTTGTCAGCCCTTGGTGTTAATCCTGACACCCTTATTGATTTATTACTTTAAAAGTCATTAAATGGTAATTATTTTTCTTTTATATTCAAAAGATATACCCACCATTAGGTTTTCAATCAATTGTACCAAAATAGATTTTCTATTTGACCCGCAATTAATAGTAAATTTAAAGACATATTTTCTTAAAACTAAACTATTCTAGCAAACATAATACGTTACGTATGTATACCCAATAGCAGAGCTGGGACGGATCCTTTAAAAAAGGAATTGATTTACGGATCCGAATCCTCGTAAAGGAATTGAATCACCAATACGAATCACCATTCCTCTTTAAAGGAAAAAAGGAATCATATTACCAATACGAATCACGATTCCTTTTTCAAGGAAAAAAGGGATCGAATCACGATTCTGGATTATCTTTAGTTTCTATACTTACAAATGGCAACTACGATACAAATGGTAATACATAACCCAGATGATTTATCAAGCGTCAAAAATTTTAGCACGGACCCCGAGCCACGATATGTAATTTTAGCCTCATTTTAAGGTGCTTCAACTCTTAGCCAAATAAGTTTTTGGTAAATATTCTTTAAATTTATATGTTATTTCTGAGATTAACATGAATCCACCCTTAAATTAAGTATTTTTTTGAATTGTATTTCAAAACTTGCGATGCTAGATTCTCATAAAGTTTTTAAATGTGGTTCTTGGGACATCGTATTGTAATTTTATAGAAAGTTTCACCACTATCGTGTAATAATTTATATGCTAACGGAATATAAAAATATATTAATATTTAAAATTTATTTTTGGATAACACCCTGAATGGAAATAAATAAATATTCCATTTAAAGGTCCCTTAGGGTTATTTCAAGAATAACAAATATTATGATAGAGCTTTTACCAAAAACACCAGTAAAATGTATGCCCGTTTTTGGATACCACACTCTACGATTACAAAAAAAATGTTTCATTTAAATGTTGTTTCTCTAAAACTGGAAAACAACAAATTTTAGTTAAACATCACATGTTAGGTGTGTTTTCTTATTTTAAGATCTTAATAGGCGAATGTTTTAAAATTCTTTATTATAATTTTTGAAAATTACTGCAATGCTGATTAAGATACTAAAGTAAAAATTTGAAAATTTAAAAGAAAGGATTAAAATGGCGGATTTTGGCATATATAAACCAATTAGCCTCAGATTCTTTATATAAGGATATTAGGGGGGTTAGCTTGAAATTAAGAATTTCGGGTGAATATTTGGAAATTTCAAATGGCGTATTAAAAATGGCGAATTTTGGCATTTGTCTCCAAATAGAAATATAATGATAATTCCTTTTTGGAATCAGAACCTCCCTAAAGGGAATCAATTGCAGACCTTTTTAAAATTGTATAACGAAATCCGGATAACGGATCCTATTTTTAAAAACGAATCAATTCCTGAATTTGATTCCCACACAGCTCTGCCCAATAGTTAATAAAGGTGAGTATTATAACACATTAAAGCCCACTGTTATCATTTGGTAACCGTATAGTACTCTTGCGACTACTCTATAAGATAATACCATACGTTCTGCGTAATTTCTCAGCTTAATAAAACTACCGTTTATATACACAAAGCTCTCGTTGGTCCTTACAAGTGGTTTTACTAGTAGGCGACTTAAAAAAGTGAGCTATTGGCAAAAAGAACAAAAATATAGATATTTGATTTGTGTAAGTATACAGTGTGTCCAAGATAAGAATGAACAGCATGGGGATCTCCAAAACGATAAGTGATAGGTGGGTAGTTTAAATTTGGCAAGGTTGCGTATTTGGGAGCTCAATAATATACCAATGTTAAATTAAAGTTAGATTTTGTACTTTCAGAAATATGGTGGAAAAACTGAAATTTTCGATTTTTGTTTTTATTTTTTTACGAGTTTATTTTAAAAGTTGGAACTTTTTTTGCTTTATCTATTGGTAAAAATCAAAAATTTCTTGCAACATTTTGTTTTCGCTAAACCACCATCAACTCCTTTTTTTTAAATACGGCCATTGATTGCTTATAACATTTTTTTGAAGCAGTTTTAATCCCAAATACAATGATGTATAACACTTACGGCCGAGTGATAATCGCGTTGTTAAATTTAGCAATGGACTTAGCAATTGTTAAAAGTTAACAACGGTTTATAATGTTTAACAAAACGTCATTGTCAGTGTTATTTAATGATTTTAGTAGGCAACCTGTCAAAATCTGACATTTTGTTAAACATTCTAAACCGTTGTTAACTTTTTACAATTGCTAAGTCCATTGCTAAATTTAACAACGCGATCATCACTCGGCCGTTAATATTTTTCTGTTAAATAAACATATTTTCCTAAGAGACAATAAGTTAGACAAGGAACGCACATGATTTTTTATAGGGGGTTCCATATTTGTTTAATAAATATTAAGTGTAATATATTTTTGTCATTGGGATAATATAGGGTTTAAAAAAATTAAATAAAAAATCCAGATATGTTTTGAAAAAAATAAAGTTGGTGATGACTTGACGAAAACGAAACGTCGTAGGAAGTTTTTGACTTCACCAATACATAAAGTGCAAAAAGTTTCAATGAAAATAGATTTTTAGAATTTTTTTAACTCTTGAAATATACTAGTAAAAAAATAAAAACAAAAATCGAAAATTTCAGTATTTTTACCTTATCTTTGGAAGTACGAAATGTAACTACAACTAACTACTTTGCCAAATTTAAACCACCCACCTATCTCTTACGGTTTCAGAGATACTTTTCATTTTTAACTTGGACACACTGTATATCTATTAATCTATTATAGTTCATTATATTTTACAAATAGTATTTATCAAAAATTGTATACTTATCAATATTTTTACAACTAATTCATATTTTTGTTTATTTTGGATTAGCTGTAAGGGAGCTTTGCAGCTGTGCAGTGTTTTATGATTATTTTGAAGACAATTTCTGTTAAAACAAATACTAAATATGGTTTACGGAGACATTGAATTAGAGAACTATGTTTTAAAAATTTATATTACACCTTCATCTCCCAATAGTCTTACAGATAAAGAATCTGCTCAAAAGGATGATAGAGAATTAGTGGAGCATTTGTCACGAGGTCATATAACAGTTGTAAACAAAACGATAGGTACTAATGAGTGCCCTTCAGCAGCTTAATTTACACACACTTAACTATCGACATCTAGTCGGAACAAAAAGAAACATTTTTCGAATATCAGTGGCCATCAAATCAAAAGTTTAAAAAAATTGTTAAATTAGAGCCAACCCTTAAAGTCTAGCAAACCACCAAAAATTAAAAAAAAAAACAGTAAAAACACTGGGAAATAATGAGTATACGATGAAATTTTTTTCCTGAAACAGATTCCAGTAGCAGATTTTTCGAAATTTTAAAAACTGTCCGCTAAAGAGCTTTTTAAGATATTTTTTGGAGATGAGATATTAAATCCCATATCTATGGTATATCAGAAGAAAAAAATAAATCTAATACCAGTTAATAGCATGTTTGTTGAAAGTAATTCAATTATCAATTAAAACTAAAAGTTATTGAATATTTTAGCAATTACTATATTTAAATTACCACATTTAATTCAATTCTCTTTTGGAAATTGAATTATCGCAATGTAATTGAACTACCGTTATGTCATTAAATTCCCTATATATATTTAATTACTCTTTATTTTTTCATATACATTTGGAAATCAAATTACTTTAAAAATATTTAAATAACCAACACACCAGTAACCAGTACTTGTAATAATAAAAAAACATACACTTCATTCTACTTGCCAGACATCTGGCATGTTCATCAGTCATTGTAATAATAATTAATATTATTGAAAAAACTAAAGCATAATACACTAAATAAAAAAATATTTATACCAATATGCATAATACGCGCACGTCACACTATTCAAACTGCTCTGTCGGCAAGTTCAACACTAAATGACTCTAAAATAAAAATTTCTTTTTATCCTACCCCAAACATTAACAGATTTTATTAAAATACTAAATCGGCGTGGAGGCGGCGTTCGCCTGATTTAAGGCGGCCCCACTGACTTAGAAAATGCTCTTTCTGGCTGGCCAAAATTCCGGCAGTTTTACCAAGAAGGGTGGTAATTTAATTTTTGGTAGTAATTTAATTAATTATTAGGTAATTCAATTAATTTCCAAGTTTTTTAATTACTTTATAAGTAACCGAACTACTTTATAAGTAATCAAATTACTTTATAAGTAATCTAATTACTTTCTAAGTAATTTAGTTACTTGGGATTCGTGAAAATCAGTAACCAATTACGATTACATTATCCTATTAATTGATAATTCAAATATATTTACCTTTTCGGAAAAGTAATTGAATTAAAGTAATCCAATTACTGAGAAGTAATTGAATATGATTTTTCAATTATTCTAATTTAATTACCGACATTTCTTATTGACATTTACAAATATGTTTTATTTTATTCTGCTGTTTTTTAAATCAAAATTTGTCCATTTTGATTAGCCTTAGTTAGACTAGATAACTTGTTAATTAGAAGAGTAATTGGTAATTTTAATTAAATTACTTTTTAAAAGTAATTGTGACAACTCCGATGTCAATGTTGATATCGTTTAATTTTTTTTGTCCGCCCTCTATGTAATACTTTCACTATAAATAACAAAATTAAATAATACTTAAAGTTATATGACACTTAAAATACTTTTTTGGTTTAAATAAATTTATTGGAGCAAAATGCAATTTCAAACGTGAATCTATTTTACTTCTTAGTCTTTTATTATTCTGTATCAATTTTGCCAATTAGTGAAATAAGTAGCAAAGTAAGTTTCTTATTAAGACGCAATTAAAGGGTATCAAAGAAACAAAGGTAAGAACTTAAGTATCTTTGTTTTTGACAAAGTACAAAATTAGCTTATTAAAACAAATATTAAGATAAAGTTTTTTGCCAGCTAACAAAACTAAAAATGGGCAAATATTGTTACTTTTAAAAATATTTTAAGTTTATTTAATTAAATAAATTAAAATTTAAATATAAATGTATTTGGAACAAATGACATTGGTTGTATTTATATATATAATGAAAAATTGTGAACACTTAAAAATATTTTAGTTGCCTATTCATTATATTCAAAAATTGTCAATCTTCCAAAATAAAACGATTTTTTTTAATACACATTGTTTATAAAAAATTGGTTAATTCATATTGTAATATTTATTAACTACCCCCAAAATACAATATAAATTTTTAAACTTTCTATCTACTTGCCTGACCATAAAGGGTTAGTGTCTTCTTATCTGTACATTTTCTTTTTTTATTTAAATATTTATTTGCCTGATATATTTAAAAATTGCCAATCATCTACAAAAAATTTTTTTTTTTTGTTGATACACTATGCTTATAAAAGATTGGTTAATTAATAGTAAAATATTTACTAACTTACCCCTAAAATACAATATTAATTTTTAAAATCTTTATCTATTTGCCTATCATAAAAATGGGTTGTATTATTAAAAATGGTTGGCGCTTCTTTGTTATCTGTTTATATTCTGATTATAATTTTTTTTAATTCCAAAAAATAAATAAAAGAAAGGCAGAAAATGTTTTACTTTTGTTTTTACTGTGGTATCACAAAATTATTTTTCTACGACTGTTATGAAAACACCAATATACACACCAAAAACAAGGCCTGAAAGTGAATAATTTCATACATCTGTGTGACATTTCGCCCCGTTCAGACTGTGTGAAAATAGGGCTAACTTGATTTTTTAATCAAATACCGATATATCTGCTGTAAAAGGAGGCTTCAAAGCACCAACAAATGTTTATAGTCTAGTCGAGAAGTGTGTTTCCTGCAAAAAATGTAGAGTTAAATAAAAAATAAAACCATTTGATTTTGATGATAACCAAAACCATTGAATAGCGGAAATAACAAAAATAATAATTAAAGACGAAAAAATTCCCGATAAAAAAAATCCCAACTCCCGGAGTTCTTTCTTTATTATTTATAATTTGCCCGCTCAGCGTCAAAACCGAGTACGTTACACTAAATATTTTTTTATGGTATTAAATATTAATTTTTAAATGTTTTAAAAATTATGGTGTATTCGGAACACTTCAACGAATTTATTCCTTTAAAAATTTAACCTAAAGTTAGTTTTTTAACCAATAAACAAAATTGTTTCGAATTTTCTGCCTCATTGTACAGTATATATACCATCTTCTTTGGAAGCTTAGTGAACGGTGTCTGGTTTCCGACTCATTAAAAAAAATGCTTAAAAAGTTGTCGTATAAATTTTTTGCTTGTCAGGCCTTTTTTTTAAACATACTTAACAAAATAACGCTATAAAAGTTTAAAACATTTTAATCCTTTGTTTAAAATAATTTTATAACTTTGACAGAAAATGATAAATCAAAGTAATATTGTCAGTTATAAAGTTATTATAAACGAAGCATAAATTTTTTTAAAACTATTATGGCGTAATCTTGTTAGGTGTGTATATAAAAAGGGCTGCACGACGCGAAAATCTTATACGAACATTATTTAAGCATTTTTTTAATGTACCGGGTATCCAAATAAGAAAGGACGCCGGCTGTATCTCAGCAAATGTTTATCGCACAGCGATGGGGAAAAATATTTTTTGTAAAAGTGGTCAAGAGAAATAGCTGGAAATTATTTTCAAGTTTCTAAAATGGCCGCTAGGGGGCGTAACTGCAACCTTGAATCTAAAAAAGTGATGTTTCTGTGAATTTTGCTATATTAACTTAACAAAAAAATACCTGATCTTTAAAGTCAAGGATAATCTAAACCTTTTTTGTTCGACAATTTTTGCTATATCTCTAAAAATAAAGTGGTGGGGGGTATTCAAAGTTTTCCGTAAAACACACCCTGTATCTTCGAAACGGCTCAGCCCATTTTAACAAGCTTAGGCTAGTTGACAAGAGCTTTTCTTGGGCTATAAATGTTGATAATATTTGAAGTTTTGTTAGTTTCACATGTCGCCGCTAGAGGGCTTTTTCGATATTCCGACATAAATGATTAATTTTTTCAAAAAATTAAATGCATTGATATTTTTTTTTAATAAAGAAGTATCTAAATAATGCCTAAGCAAGCTCGCGAAAACCCTATCTCGATATCTTGTTCCTTACCTAAAATTTAGGCCAAAGAAAATTTTATACGTCAATATCTCAAAAATTATAAAAGCTACAAGAAATATTATATAATATAAATTATGTATTTTTACAAAACCTTTAATTTAAGTTTAATAATCTTTTCGTTATAATAAAAAATTGAATTTTCAGGATTTTTTCAAGGTATACCCCTAGAATTCGCTTTTTTGATTATAACTCGTAAAGTACTGCATTTAAGATAAAAATATTATAAAACATAAATTAAAGGTTTTGTAAAAATACACAATTTATGTTTATAAAATTTCTTGTAGCTTGTATAGTTTTTGAGGATATTGACTATAAAATTTTCTTTGTCAAATTTAGGTAAGGAACAAGATATCGAGATGCGGTTTTCGCGAGCTTGTTTAGGCATTATTAAGCTACTATTTCATAAAGAAAAAATTATACGAATGCATTTACTTTTTTTGAGGTAATTAATCATTTCTGTCGAAATGTCGAAAAAAGCCCTCTAGCGGCGACATGTGAAACTAACAAAACTTTAAATATTTTAAGATTTATAGCCCAAAATAGCTCTTTTTAACTAGCCCAAGTTTGTTAAAATCGGCTCAGCCGTTTCGAAAATACAGGGTGTGTTTTACGGAAACCTTTGAATACCCCCGACCACTTTATTTTTAGGATATAGCAAAAATTGTCAAACAAAAAGGGTTCAGATTATCCTTGACTTTAAAATCGGGTATTTTTTGTTAGGTTAATATAGCAAAATTCACAGAAACATCATTTTTAGATTCAGGTTCAGTTACGCCCCTAGCGGCCATTTCAGAAACGAAAATAATTCCCAGCTATTTCCTTGACCACTTTTACTGAAAATATTTTTTCCCCACGCTGTGCGATAAACATTTTCTGAGATACAGCCGGCGTCCTTCTTATTTGGACACCCGGTACAATGAAGAAAGTTTGAAACAATTATGTTAATTACCAATTGTCTTACCTGTTGAAAAGTTAACTTTAAGTTAAATTTTTAACGATAATAAATTATTAAAAGTGTTCTAAATACACCATAATTTTTAATAAATTTTCAATTCATATTTAATACTCTAAAAAATATATTTATTGTGACGTACTCGGTTTTGACGCTAGCGCGCCAAAACTAACCAATAATGTCGCGCGGAAGTCTATTTTCAGCGTTATATTAAAAATAAAAATAATGGAGAAGAAACTCCGGGAGTTAACAATTTTTATCGGAGATTTTCTCTTCTTCAAGGATCTTTTTTGCAATTTTCGCTATCTCTTATAGTTTTTGAGTTATCATCAAAAATCAAAATTACTCTTTTTTTCTTTTTGTTAATAACAATTGTAATTTTTATTGGCAAAAAAATCCTTAAAACACCTTTCTCAGATTTGCATTCCGGGTCGATGAGCTATCGCTCATATTTTTTGAAGCTTTTTAACTATTTTTTGCAGGAAACACACTTCGCGACTAGACTATTAGTAAATTTTGATCGAGGAGGCGATGATTTTCGGTTGCCAGGTTACCGTTCATTTGTTTTCTATTTTTTAATAAAACATTCTATAATTTTTATTTAACAAAGTGTAAACAATTTATTTTAATGGTACGCAAAAGTACTAAAATAGTGAGTCGTAGAAAAAGTATAGTGTACTACTCGTTCAAAAAGCATTTTTAACAGACATGTGACTTAACGATCAAACTGTCACAATTGTGTAAACAATTCTGTTTCCAATACTTGTTATGCAACACACTCTTTCAGGCCATATTTTTTTTATTTCCCACTGATATCAATTACTTATTTTAGGTCACTTATATATTTCCACGTTTTACATTAAAAAAAAATAGTCATTTCTCGTTTCACTGAAAATAAAAAATGCTTTAAATTATTAATAAAATAATTTATACATTTTTGCATTTTAAGGAAGTAAAGGTCACTTAAAATAAGAATTTTGTTAAATTAAAAAGATTTTAATAAAACAAAATTTAAAAATTAATTAATTTTATAAAACGCACAAAAAATATTAAATTGTAAAATATAAAGTCATTGTATCAAAAATAATAAAACATTCCATCCAGACCTGTTAATGTATTATTTTTAAAATAAAGGCACTTGAAAACAAACGGAAATATAGGATATATTTTTATGAAATATGTAATCATACTGTGTGCAAGAAAAATACTTAGTATTTAAGCATTTTGGATTATATTTAATGGTCTGACTGCGCTAAACATATTAATTTTTGAAATATGTTTTGTATGTAATTGCATTATTAGGTTTTAAGCAGAAAACTTCATTTTTTATAAAAAGAGCCTCTGCCCTCTACAACATTTTCTATTCTAAAACCCTAAAACCTCAATAACTTATGAAATATATGGCTAAGGCTAACTGGTATAATAAATACACTAACTACAACTATTGGTTACGATCTTACGATTTTACTATATACATTAAAAGATATTTCGTCAAAATAGTCTCAGCAAAAATAGCTTTGACTAAATAGCTTCAACGGAACAGCACTGTTCCAAAATAGCAAACGTTTTTTGAAAAATACGAGCGTAGTATTTGTATGATAAACTATTTAGGAGAAATTTGTATAATCTTTACATTGTAAACAATCAAATATTGTTGCAACACAATGCCTTGTTTCATTCATATTCCTTATTCCATTTAATTTCTTAATTATCCATTAGGCTTTTTATATGTAATAAAAGAAATAATTAACATACAAAGAAAAGCTTTTTTGACGGGATTATTTTGATAGGTGCCCACTTTAAAATATTTTATTATGAGGCTCAACACAATTTTATAAACACAAAGCATACAACTTGTTATATAAAAGTATTAATTTTTGTTTCATGTTATCAGATTTGGACCAAGTCTAACATCCAGCTTTTTTACAATTTAGAATATAAGATATTAAAATTTATCACCAACAACTCGGACAGAAATCTTAGGAGACTCCCTAAAATTAAATACTGTAATTGCTCAATTCTTAGTTAAAACATTAATAATAAAAATTAGGTAAAATAGTTATTTTTTTATCCATGCAAAAATCCAATACTAATTTTACATATTTTAGAAAATTATCCATAAAATATTGCACTTAAAACTTATTCAGTATGATATAAAGTTTGCCTGGTTCCTACGTAGTAGTACTGAAGTAGCGTAGATCTACAATTAGATTAGATCAGATTATTTGAGCGAAGATGGCAAAAATGACCTCCACCACTGCAACCTTGCCAGATTTATTGTGGTTTCTCCTATCGTTCTTTAAAGTACCTTGTCCTGCCTCTTAACTAGACTCTAGAGTCTTGACACTGGCCACTCCATATATATCTTGCCGGTTTTGACTTTTCCTCACCAAGCCTAGTAAACCTAAGCCTACATAGTGCTTCACAGTGGCACCACACATGTACGGCTGTTTTTTCAGCCTCCTGGCAGAACCTACACAGGCTATTCTCCACCAGTCCTATTCTTTCCAGGTGCTTGTTGAGTTTGCAATGTCCTATTAGTTGACCTACCGTTATCCTTACGACTTTACGACTGTGGCTCAGTAGGTCCGAGGTAAACTTGGCCGAGCAGGTCTTAATGAACTGCTTTGCCTGTCGTTGTCTTGGTGTTTGTAACCACCAGCTTTGAAACTCTCTGTCTACCCAGCTCTTGATAGATGCTTTAAGGAGGCCTGCCGAGATTCCACAGAATCTCAGGGCCTATCATTTCCATGGCTTAGATCTACAATACTACTGTCTTTGAGTAAAATCCTTAAAGGAAAAAAATACAACTAGGTATTAATACATTTCTTTAACCTAATATAATATTATAATATTTATATAAATATTTTAATAATATAATCAGATCTCTTTAGGTAAAACAAATCTAAATTTAAAAACCTTTCATTCACCATAATAATCCAAGCAGCGACTGTCGTAAAGGGGGTGAACGAGAATAGGTACAAAAATAGACTTTATTACTTTCTGGATATTAGACAAGTAATAAACCGACGGTGTGGCAATCTGTAATTTGACCAACTTTTTTTTCTAATTTTTTTGTAAAATTGATGTTTAAGACAGTGAAGTTACCCAGCCATGGGAGTAATAAGGCCGCTACGCCATGAGTGTAGCTATTATTGCTTGCAGCACTTTCTTGGACACACTGTATACATATTGCGAGTGGGGCGCACTGACAAAATTCTAAACCTGTAGTGGGAACCCCTCGTATAAGACATAAGAACAGTGTTTTTCCATTCATATATATTTCGATGAGAATATAAAAATTTAAGTCTGACATTCCTATTTTTGACACAGCTGTTTGCTAGACCACCAAAAAATTAAAGTTCAAACTTTTTGGTTTGTATTCTACTTTTAAAATGAATTGGTCTGGCACATTAATACTTGATCAATTTTTTTAATAAATAAATTATTTATCAAATTTTTTCGTAAAATTGATGTATAAGACATAAGTTTAGTGTTTTACTTTTCGAAGGAGTTTTGATCAGAAAAATATAAAAATTTAAGTATGGCACCCCTATTTTTGATACAACTGTTTGCCAGACCACCCTCAAAATATTTATTAAAATGAATAATTTTTTATAAAAAGTTTAAAAAAAAATAAATGAATTTATTTTTTAATTTTTATCCTTCTTTTAAAAATAATTGGTTTGGCACAACTTGACCAAAATTCTGCCAGACCACGATTATGAAAGTCCTCTGTTATTACTCGTTAAGCATGTTTTTTTTTTGTTTTACTCTATTAATTCTCAAATTTTTAAATGATTTTTGTTTCCCTATTGTGTGAGTGTTGAGTAACAAAAAAATTATTCTTTCCCCACTTTGAAGAAAAACGAAATGGTGTTATAGTTTTTTGAAAAGCTGTAACTTAGTATTTGTGGAAAATATTTTGTTTTCTTATTGCAATAAATCAACAACATTTTTGGAATCAACTAACAGTAAAAGGTAATATTTTTTCTTTGTTGTCAGCTTCATTACATATAAAGCATTTTATTTTACTTATTCAATGGAAAAATTATTTAGAATAGATATTTATGACTTGAGCCTAGCAACAAAGGACTTTCTTAATAGTGGTCTGGCAGAATTTTGGTCAATCATTAACGTGCCAGACCAATTCTATTTAAAAGAGGGATAAACCAAAAATGTTGACGCTTTATTTTTTTATACCTTGTATAAAAAATAAATCGACTTTAAAAAAACAGAAAAAAATATTTAAAAAAATTGGTTAAGTTACAGATTTTTAGACCGTTAGTTTATTACTTGTCTTATATCAAAAATTAAAAAAGTCTATTTTGTACTTATTTTCATTCACCCCCCATTTTACGACGGTCGCCGCATAGACTATAACTGTTTTAAGATCATTTTAAACACGTGTAAATGAAGGGTTTTCAATTTACTCTAATTTACCTTTTACCAATTAAAGAGGAGCTAAGATGTCAACGTTGCATGGAACTAGAACAACCCGTCTGGCATCCGACATAAAGAATATAAATAATTCAGGTAATGTAAAAAGGATTCCATGACATCTGATGGGAAAGGAAACAATCCCTAAAGCTATCTAATGCTCGAATGTTTGTCACTCGACCTGTCAAGCTAAAACCCTCGAATGACAGAGGGAACGTTGAGCGCGAAACAAAATAATATACATGGGAATACGATAAAACGTAAATAAATTTTGGTTCTTTGCGCTCTTCATCATTCGGTGTCAATTTTTGAATGAAAGTGGGTAGTTGCAACTTTCTAGGTATGTGTTTTATGAACTATGTCAAAGAATAAAATTTCATATTTGGAAAACAAAGCATTTTTATCAGTAAATGTATAAAGGGAGAAAAACATATTCTTTTTCAAAAAGGCGTTTTTGAAATTTCTAAAAGTTGCTAATAGTCCTGGGGTATTTTACAAATAATTTGTATTAAATTGTATAAAAAATTTAATAACATAAAAATAAATTAATATAAGGTCCCCCCCCCGGCCAAATTCAAAACCCCCTTTTATCACATCCCCTTGGAAATAAATATTTATAATTAAACCAGCCTGAGAACATAGTACACACACACACATATATATATATATATATATATATATATATATATATATATATATATATATATATATATATATATATATATATATATATATATATATATAATACATCATAATATAATATATACATATATATAAAAGTCGAGCATTCTTGACAAGAAATTTTTTTGCCCTATGTAACTTTCCCCAAAAAAATTAAAAAAGGGTTTAATTCAAAACAATTGACGGGGGTGTTTTTTTCAGCTTAACCACAATATTTTTATTTTTCACTTATATTTGTTAATATATTTTTTTATTGAAATTTAAATAAATTTTTAGGAATAATAATTATTTATTAATTTATTATTAATTAATTTATTATTTAAGTATTATTATTTATTAATTAATAATTAATAAATTATAGCTACAAGAATAACCAAGTACAATATTGTCCCCCCCTTCTCCCCCCTCATGCTTGTCTCATACGGTAGGGGGGAAGTGGGCGCAGCGGTACATATAGTTTATTTCAGCTAAGATTTGAATTTAAAGCCGTTACTTCCGTCACAAATCCCAAACCCTTTTTTTTAGGTTCTCAAAATATAAAAGTTACCAGACCAGAAAAGAAACCCGGGAAAATTAAAAATAAAAATTTTAAAAAACACGATTATTTTGGGGTTCTTTTTAATACACGTAAACTGTTAAAGAGCGATATAAACTATCAGTTAGTTTACTTGTTCTTTTTCATTTAAAGGGGGCCCGGATTGTTCGGTTTTTTTTATTTTCTGTTTCAGATATTGGCGTGTTAACAGCTGAGGCTAATTTTGCTTCATTCTTTGGAATATTTGAATTTTTAATTTTTTTTTTGATAGTTTGCGTTTTTTAAAATTGTTTCTTGATTATTTATATATAGTGTTGAACATAATACAGGTATTAAATTTTTATTTTATTTAACAGAAATTATTTATTTCTAAAAAAAAAATAAATTTATTAATATGCAGAAACTTTTTTTAATTTTTTATTCTTTTTTTTTTTGGGAATCAGTAATGGGGGGATCATTTTTCTGATCCCATGTATTCCCCAAAGGGGGGTGTTAATGGGAAATTGGAAATTTTAAAAATTAACATCTTAAAATTTATATTTATGAGCTGCTGAAATGGAAGTTAAATTTCTGCTAGATTAATCACTATGTTTATAATTATGTTTTTTTTTAAAAATTAGCAAACCATTTGCTGCTTAAGTGTTATATTGGGGGACTGTTTTTGATTAAAAATTAAATATGGGTTTTTTTTAGGAATCATCATATAATTTACATGGTAACAAATTTTGGGAAAAATTTTTAAAAAAAATTTATAACTATTTTGTTGGGGAAACTGTGTAAAAATTTTTTAGACTTTAGCTCAACCAATTTAAATGAAGAAGTGGGGGGGAGACTTCCCTTTTTTTGTTTATATTCCATTTTCGAAAGTAGGTTTACAAAAACCTCAATAAATTAGTGGGGAAGGCATTGGGGTTTAAAAATCGTAGGATCTGGGGTTGAATTACGAATGTATTTATACTTTTTTAAATATTTTTTTAAAAAAAATCTTTGGTTTTTTGGGAGTTTTTTGGTTGAGATTACCTTTTTTTTTTTTTTAAAAAAAAAGTCTCAACAGTTTTGAATATTAGAGGTGAACAAAAAATTTTTTTAAAACAGGACAAGGTAGTTTCGTTTGCTTAAAAATTTATTTTTTTTTTTAAAAAAATGAATTTGGTCACAGGTTAGCGCCTGTTTTAGCAACATTTTCTCATTAAAAGTAAAATTAAAATAAAGGTAATACAATAGCGCATAACCTGGATTTGTTCTATTTATTTTGCTATTTTTAAGATTTGATAAAAAAAAGCATAGTTTTATGCTTTTACATCTAACATTCATCTTGGTTAAATTAAGGCATGTACAAATTTGACGGACATATGGACTATTGTTCCAGTTTACAATACTTTAAAACTTTTTTCCCAAATTCATAAAACTCTACAACTTAACCTTTTTCCCTGTCCAAATTTTTAAAAACGAATCTTAATGTTTTTTGGGGTACACCAAAAAAATTTTTAAAAAAGCCATCGGGGGCTTTTTTAAAAAAAAAAAAAAACTAATTGGATGATATTTTACCACAGGTTTATATAAGACTAAAAGAAAAGCTAAAATATAAGAAATATTTTTAAGCCAAAAAAAATTCAAATTTTTTAATCTGTTTTTTATTAAAAAAAAAATATATAAATAAGTACCCCCACTAATCAATACATTTTATTAGGAAATGGCTAAAGTTTTGAAGATTTCTGCCCCGTCTGTAATAAAGTATAAAAATGGACCTAAAGAAGATTGCTTGACACTATGTCAAAAAAGGGGCCCCTTTTGGTAGAAATCAAAAGAGGGGGATAGTTTACAGATACGAAACGAAATATATGATATGTATTCTGCAAAAGGGGAATTTTTTTTCTTTAAATGCACAATCGGAGGTTAATTTTTTTTTAAAATTTTAAAAATTAATTATATTTTTTTTTTAATGTAAATAAACATTTTTTTAAAAAATATTTACCTGGGGTAAAAAATTTTTAATACTAAGTAAACAACTAATTGAAGGAAATTTTTACAGGTGCTTGGTGAATACCCCTTGTTATATGTGTTTTTTTCCTAGTTGTAGTATTTATTTGTTTGCCATAAACACTTTTTAGGTTTTTTCCCCAAAGGGGAAAAAATAAATATACTTCCACAACAATTAAAATTTATTGGAGCAAATTCATTCAATTTCATCATTTAGTGCTTGAGGGTTTTCTACACTGAACTTTGTTTTTAGCTTCACACAATACCACCTTAGGTTCAAATATTGCTTTTATGTTTGTATCACCTCTGAACAGAAAAAGATAGTTGTCCCAAGAAAAACATTCAAACATTCATGTAAAGGAAATGGCCAAGTTTCTTTGGTCTATTCTTCCAGCTAATACCTTTTAGAAATCTACAAAAATGTAATATTTGTTTTCTTTTATGTTTCCACACTTTGTGTTGAGTTATAATATTTTTATTGCATTAACTTAACGATATAATTATGTTTTGTTTTGTAGAATTACAGGACATTACCAACCTAACAATCGTCTTCGTGATAAGCAGCATATGATGGCAGTTAAACAAGTCTTTATAGACTATTGAAAAGTATGGGCTTTTTTATAGCCGGATAATAATCGCCGAGCATTGAGGGAAAAAACCACATATATCTTCAAAGAAGACAATTTCTTAAAAACTATATGCAAAATGAAGAACTGATCCAGCCAAAAGAACCTATGTTTTCCTGGTTATTATTTATTATATTTGCAAATTGTACTAAACCTTTTGGACGTTGTAAGCCCGATTGGGTGTCTAACATTAAAATTTTTTTGTCTTTGTCTTTGATAAAAAATAAACCATATTATACTTAGTCTCAAATTTGTATTTATTTTACATCTAACCTGTCTCTTCCTCCCCCCCCCACCCAGGCACACTTTTCTTTAATGTCCTTACTTTGGTGGTAACCCTAGCTGCTTGGGTTTGCCTCTGTTGGGGTTTAGGCATCCAATATTTAAAAATAACTTAAGACATAAGAAGGCTGAAAAGCATACTTTAGCCGCAGAGTCAAAACAATTTTATTCATAATAATTGGTGTAGCACCATTTGTTCTTTAACAAAGAACAACATAATGTCGACTATGTAAAAAAAAAATGTGGACGGACATGATATTTTAATCAAGTAAACCTTAATCCGACCCTGAACAAAGAAAATATCTAGTAACTAAATAATGAACATCAATCCGCCATGATTAATTATAACGGCTTTTAAATTAAATCTTAGCTGAAATAAACTAATTGTTTTTATTTATAAAAATTACATTTATCGGACAAAGCGGCAATTTTTAGGGGGTTAACATTTTTATAGAGAAAATTAACTATTTAATCAATGGTTTATTTTAAATTTTATACGCTGAATTTCGAGGTTTTAACATTTTATGGGCTAAGGTGATTCCGCTATTTGTGTTTTAATAAACTAGCTGAATATCTGAAATTCAGATTCGGTTTGATACGGATTTATAAAATAAGTTTTTTAAAAACTTTAAATAATTTCTGCCTTTGAAATGTAATTATTTATTTTTTTTAAGCTTTGATGGTGTTTTTGCTTTATTTTATAATTAAATCCACTTTTTGTTCTTATATCTTAACCGTTTAGATGCATGTACTTCATTTAATTCTAACAAAAAGAAAAATTATATAATAAATTTAAATTCCTTAAATATTCTAAACTCAAATTTAATTAAGAAAAATTATTGTATTAAATTGTTGTCAAATATAATTATTCTGTGGGTATATGAAATGTTACTTTACTAAGTTGAAGCAAAATAAATTTGTCAGTTAACTCAATAAAACCCTAAGACCAATTCCAAGCGCAAACCACTCTAATGTGGTTCCTATGTTATTGGGACTTTAACGTTATTGCAAAGGTCACATAAAGGAGTTGACTAAATAGTTTAATGATATTTTAATTTAAAGTTATGCGTTTGATAAAAGTTACTTTGAATATTCTATACACCGTTGCTATAAAGGTTATTGATTTTCGTTAAGCGCAAAATAGTTATAATAGAAAACGATAGGCATGATAACAACATCTAAAACTTTTGTATTTATCAAATAAAATTAAATTTATAGGTTATAAAAAGGTTTTATTTTCACATTATATTAGATAATGACATTTATTTTTACAAAATGAATGTGTCCCTCTTTACTGTTTATCTGTTTTTATTAAGCATTTTGTGGTTTTCAGCGCCCAGATGCCTAGTTTTGAGTTACCAAAACCAAAATCCCGAATTTTAAATTAGAAAACAAAGATTAAAGCAAATAGGTCTAATTTGCCAAGAGTTGATTTGTTGATGCTTGCATCGAATAATGAGTTCTGTTCAGCAGAATTCAGAAATGTCAAAACTTTTTTGGAACTATATTAATAATAACTACAACCCGATACTTAGATATAAATATTAACTTCCGAAAAATCTGCTTTAATTATAAATATGCATTTAAGAATAAGTTCAATTTAGAGGTTATATTAATAAAATCTGTTTGAAATCTATTTATTTTATTTCTTATTTCTTTATTTCTTACCGAAACCCAAATAAGTCCCAAAACAGCAACCAACCACCTCCTTTTCCCAGGTTATGAACTCATTTCATCTTTTCGACCCCATGGCGGCGTTTGTGCTTACGTTCGCAACGACTTGGCTTGTGCTAGGGTTTCTAACCTCGAATCGGGTAGGCCTGATATTCTTTGGCTTAAACTTACTTTCAGATCTTCTACCAAATTTATCTGCTGTATATATCGGTCCCCGTCCGACAATTCCTACAACGAGCTCTTTGATTTCCTTTCAATAAAGATCGACAATATTATTTCCCAGTTTCCATTGGCCGAAGTAATCGTTCTCGGGGATTTTAATGTACATAATAAGGATTGGCTAGGATCCACCAAAACTGATACACAAGGCAGAGCAGCAGAAAACTTCGCAATTAGCAACTCGCTCACCAATCTAATTATGGAACCTACCTACTTTCCCAGGGTTCCCTCCCATAATTCTAACCCCCTGGATCTCTTTCTTACTTCCACCCCCGAACTCTATCAAGCATCAGTAACTGCTCCCCTTGGTCGCTCTGACCATGGTTTGGTCACCGTATCTTACTCCACTCATTTTGAGGCAACTGAAAGCATGCCGCCACGAACCGTCTGGCACTACAATTCGGCCGACTGGGATGGTCTGAGAGATTTCTTTGCCAGCTACCCTTGGGATCCTACCTGCTTTTCTACTTTCGATCCTTCCGAAATATGTAAACAAATTACCGAAACAATTCAACTAGGCATTGAGACCTATATTCCCCACACTAAAAAGAACCCCATAACTTCAAATCACAAACCGTGGTTTTCTAAATCCTGTGACAAAGCCAGACTTTTAAAAATTCAAGCCCACAAAAAGTTTCTTCAAAACCCCAGTCCCGAAAATCGACAGGCTAACATCGAAGCGAGAAATCAGTATAATCAAACCATCTCAGAAGCAAAAGACCGTTTTAACAATCGAATAAAAGATAAAGTTCTCTCTTGCTCAAATGGCAGTAAAGCTTTCTGGTCCTTTGCCAAAAATATTAGTCAGAACTTTTGCACAAATTCTTTTCCACCCCTAATCTCTGAAGATGGAATTGTCTCTACCTCCAAAGGAAAAGCCGAACTATTTGCCAAACAATTTGCTGCCAATTCTACGCTTGATCCTCCTATTAATTTTCCTCTTCCAACGGTTGTCCCTGTTTCCCATAAAATGTCCGATATAATTTTTAAAGTCAAACAGATCAAGCGTATTCTTTCTTCTCTTAATACTAAAAAATCGTCTGGGCTGGATGGCATACCAGCAATCGTCTTAAAAAAATGTGCTCCCGAGCTTGCACCCATCTTAACTCGCCTCTTTCGAATCTCTTACGACACGGGCATTTTCCCGGAGAGTTGGAAAGCTGCACGTGTGCAACCTGTCCCCAAAAAAGGATCAAAAGTCTCCCTTCTAATTATAGACCTATATCTCTTCTTTCAGTTGTTTGCAAAGTAATGGAAAAATTCATTAATTCCCAAATCTTAAAGTATCTGGAAAAACATAAGATCTTACATGATAGACAATATGGATTCCGTCACAGTAGATCCACAGCTGATCTTCTTTCTTTTGTCTCACACAACTGGAACAAGTCCCTTGAGTTTCTTGGTGAATCTCAGATCGTTGCTCTTGACATATCCAAAGCTTTCGATCAGGTCTGGCATGATGGGCTTCTTAACAAACTTCCTTCTTACGGTCTTCCACCTAAGCTTTGCTCTTGGCTTTCCAGTTTTCTTTCTAATCGACGTATATCAGTTAGTGTAGATTGTCATTCCTCCAGCTTCTACCAAATTAATGCTGGGGTGCCCCAGGGCTCAGTGCTGGCACCCACGCTGTTTCTTCTACACATTAACGACCTTCTCTCTTCCACAATCAATCCCATCCATAGTTTTGCTGACGATAGTACCCTCCACTCTAGTATTCAATTTCTTAAGCCACCGTGTAATTCCGATTTCGAAAACAAGCGCAGGTCAATGCAGATATCTCTTTCACAAGACCTCAAACATATCTTAGATTGGGGCGCCAAAAATCTTGTCAGTTTAATGCCTCGAAAACACAGTCATGTTCGCTGTCGCGAAAAAAGTCTGCAAATGCTCATCCCTTACATATGAGCGGCCAAGTTCTGCAGAACAAAAAGTCGTTTAATAATAATATAATAAATAATAAACTGGCACAAACACATTTCATCCATAGCTTCGGCAGCTTCAAAAAAGATTGGATTTCTCTTCCGAGCCAGAAAATATTTCTCTTCTTTCAACCTGTACACTCTGTATGTATCCCAAATTAGACCCTCTTTAGAATATTGTTCTCATGTCTGGGGAATGGCGTCCCCTACAACACTTAGCATTCTGGACGCTCACAGACAGGCTTCCTCTTGTTGCCCACCGTCGAGCTGTAGGGGATCTGTCGCTCTTCTACAGGTATTTTCACGGCTTCTGCTCAGAGGAGTTGGCCAGTATAATTCCTCTGGCAGCTCCCAACAGAGCAACACGTAGTGCAACTTTTATGCATCCTTTTACAGTTCAGTTAGAGAGGCCCCGAACTTCCCGCTTTCTTCGTTCCTTCATCCCTAGAGTGTCAAGACTATGGAACCTGCTGCCCGCAGAAGTTTTTCTTTCTCCTCCCAATCTCCAAAAATTTAAGTCCCGTGTGAACAAACTCCCTCTCACCACACTGAAGACACCCACGGTACGTTAGTACTTAGGCATTAGCCTTCGTGGACTGTCACAAGATAAAAAAAAAAAATCTTCACAGAAATAAACTGGAAAATTTGAACACACTTTGGATTTCGCAGTGCAAGATTCAAACACTTTTTTCACGTCATTTTGTTAGGTGGAATGGAAACAAATAACTTGTCTGAAATTTCTGTTGATATGTTATAACACTGAGGTATTGTTTTGCACACCTTTTATACACTTTATAATTTATTGTTTTAATAAAATACAAAATAATGAAATTTATTATTCACCTAATGTTTAATGTCTGCAGAGAGGTAACATCCAGTGCGGCGCTATAACACAGGTGAGCGTTTTGACTGGAATTTGAAACTAAAAATTAAAATCGTATTGTTTTTTTACCAAACCTTTATTTCTTTCAATTAAAACATACTTTTTTGAAATAGCAGATTTAAAATGTACTTAACAGTTTATCAAAATCAATAAACAGGACAAGATTTTCGGTGCCTTAATCCAAGATTAGTTTAAGGTCTTGTGGAAGAGATATTTGCATTGACCTGCGTTCATTTTCCAAATCAGGCTTACAAGGTGGCTTTAGACACTGAATAATAGAGTGAAGGGTACTATCTTCAGCAGAACCATATATAAGATTTGATTTATGAATATTTAGAACTTTTTTTCAGCATTAACCTTTTTTACCCGCATATGGAAGGACATTTTTTTCTTTTATTTTAGCTTTTGCCCAAGCACCATAATCAACCAATTATTTTTTAATACAGACCTGGATTTTTTAAATATATTTTTGAAAACACTCGTTCAAAAAACAGTAGGTAGTGTTACATATTTTTTCTTAAAATTACAATAAAAACATAATATCTTATTGAAATTGTAGTAAAGGGAACCATACAGCTCACCCAATAGAAAATAATAATGGCAATAAAAATAAGGCAAAATCATAAAAAAGAAGATGAATAAAAATTGTTTAATTTTTTTAGTATTTTTTGTTGTGTGGTCTAAAAATTTGTTTTCTTGAATTTTTTTTTTGTATTAATTATAAGGGACTTTTTTTCCTTTTATTTAAGCTTTTGCTCAATCGCCATAATCAATCAATTCTTTTTAATACAGACTTGGATGTTTAAAAAATATTTTTAGGACACTCGTTCAAAAACAGCAGTTTTACACATTTTTTTCAAAAATTACAATAGAAACACATTTCATTAAAATTGTAGTCCAATAAAATAATAAAGAGTGCCACACAACACATTTAAAAGAAAATAATAACATCAATAAAGAAAAGAAAAAAAAACTGTTTTTATTTCTTAAGTATTTTTTTGTTTAAAGAAATATAAGCATAATCTCTAACGACTACATTTCAAAGAATTGTTTTTAAAGCTACCCACGCTATACTTACCATAATTAAAACAAAACTAACTGAAAAATAAATAAAAATCTAAAACTTAAAAGTATTTAATACTATTTGTATCTCGTTATTAAATAAAGTTAAAAAACGCAATTCATTTTCAATTTGAGAAGCTTATTCAAGAGATACTAAAATAAAATTAACTACGTTCTCAAAGAATTCTCAAGAGTATTAAACTGTTCCTAAATAAATTCCTTTTAAATAACACTAATTATAAAGGTAAGCCCACAGCCCATGTTTAAACTGTAAAGAGTTTTTGTCGAGTAAATCTAAGGTTTCAGTGAAAGGAAAAATAACATGACTGTTGATTCTAAACAATATAAAAAAACAAACACTTTTTAATAACTAAGGGAGCTTTTGTTACTTCTGGTACAATAATTAAAAAAAAAAAATTGATTTAGAATTATCAAACACGTATTTTTTTCAGTTTCCTGTATTAGTTTTAAAAGCACACCCATCTAAGATAGTTTTTAGGTTTAGGTTTTAATACGTCTTTATTATTTATTCTCGTACAAACAAAATGGGTACCTATTAAAGTATCCTCATGCATAAAGACGATTTTTTTTATTAAATTTCCCAAACCCCCTGCGCAGGCGTTTTAAAATTTTCATAAAAATAAGGGCCTTAAAACGACCTAAAATACAGGCCTGGTGATCTATTCATAGGTTATTTTATCAACGATCTATTCCACAGTTTGGGTACTTATACAGGGTGTTTTGGGGGGCATCCTTTGGGTTTGATTTAAAAAAAAAATTCCTATTAAAAGGGGCCAAAAAAGTTCCTCCCCCTTTTAATAGGACCCAAAAAAGATTTTTTTTTTTAACTTTAAACACTTTTAAAATTTTAAATTTTTTAAAAATTTTGTAAGATAAACATTTAAAGGAAATAAGATTTAAATTTAAAAATTTAAAAAAAAATTCAGGGGGGCCAAGCGGGGGGGGTAAGGGAAAAAGATTAATTTTTTATTAATAAACATTCGCAAATCAGTAGAAAGTGATTTTCGTAAATGGTACGCCTTCGAAAAATAAGAGGCCTTTTTTTAAAAACAATTTTTTAATTTTCAAACAAAAAAAAAAACCAAAGTGTAAAAAAAGGGGTATTTTTTAAACCACCCCCCCGTTGACGTCCCTGATTAAAATTTTAAAATTTTTAATTTTGACATTTACCTTTAATTTTATACCGTACAACAATTTTCAAAATTTTTTTTTAAAAAGGGGTTTTAAAAAAAGAAAAAAACTTCTTTAAGGTGTCCATTTAAAGGGGGGCTCCCTTGGGAAAAATTTTCGGACCCATATTAATAGGAACTTTTTCCTTATTTTTTCAAGAATTGTTACAAAGGGTGCCGCATTTTTAATCACCCTGTATTAAAGTTTAAAAAAAAAAAGCAACCTTCTTAAGAATCGCTGTGACGGAAAGCAAAGTTATCTGACGGTAAAATGTCCAATATAAGCATAATATACTAAATATTGATTTTTAGATCAGGGCAACATACGGCCAGAGAGAGGAATTACCACAGACGAACATAGTAATGCCAAATTTGTTCTCACGATTCGTTGTTAGGTGACATTCAAATAACTATTTTTTTGTAAAAAGTGTATTTACAGCCCATTTCAACCTTATAAAATGTATTTGAAATATTAAAAAAAAAAAATACCTAGGTAAAAATTGTTATGACATATAAAGAAAATAATTCACCTTTGGTAATTCAAAAATTTCTCTGGCTGAACTTTTCACGGCTTCATTTACGAGTACTTTGCAAGGAATTTCTATGAATTTCAACATATAAACAAAAGTTTCAAGCAATAAATTACAGAGAACTTAAATAAACTTTAAAAAAGAGCTTTGGTATGTGTAGAGTGTGGTGGTATTACCCAATTTTTTAAAGAAACATTTAAATTACACAGGTCCACAAAAAAAGTGGTGTGTTTTGTGGTGAATTTTTTTTTCGCTGAAGTGAAAATTGAGGGTCAAACAGCAAAAAATACAGAAAAACCCAAAAAACCGATACGGTATCTGCTACCACGGAATGTTTGGACTAGGACTATATAAACTATTAGAGGTACAAAAAAAGTTATAAAACTAAAAATATAGCTTCCCAGATTGTCTAGGATTTTTTTATTATTGGGATTTTTTATTTTTTTTAGCAGGTATAAATAATTTTTTTTTTATTTATTTAAATCCTCCTAGGTCATTCAAAATTTGCACAAAAATATTCAAAAATTAAATAATACTAATAATTTTCATTTTTTTTATGGGATACCTTAAATCAATCCTGAAAAATCGTTTTTTTCATTATAACTCAAAAAATATTGCATTTAGACAAAAAGGTTATATAACTTAAATAATAGGTCTTGTTAAAATTCATAGCTTAGATTTTATAAAGTTTCGTGTATCTTTTATATTTTTTGAGATATTGACGTTTTATTAAAAAAAATCGTTAATTTTTAAAATTACGCCTTTTCTTAATTTTTTTGCTGTTTAACCCTCAATTTTGACTTTAGATTTGTATTAAGCGGGAAAAAATACGCCAAAAGATTCTAGTCCGACACCCAGCACCCACCACTTTGTTTTTTTTTGTGGACCTGTGTTATTATTTATGTTAACTTAATTTTCACTTTTCACATTTTTTAGCTCACCTGCCTTTGCCCATACAGGAGCAAAATACCATAATGTTATTTATTAAATTGGCGATCTATCTAAAGTAGTGGTTCCCAAACTTTTTTCTATGGCGCCCCCTTTTTGAAATTAAGAAATGGCCGCGCCCCACACTTCCCCCGACTATACAGAAACATTTTTTTACTAAAAAAAAGAGGATTTTAATAACAGACATAACATTTAAACACTAATCTAATCTAATGCGAAGTATGGTGCTGCATTTCCTTAACAAGGTCGGAAATTCTTGGTTTTATCTTTGAAAGTGCGCAACGTAGGTCACTAGCAACATCATGCCGGCTCCGTTTTTTATTTTAATTTCCATTAAAATAGAAAATCCGTTTTCACATAAGTAGGTTATCGAGAATGGTATGTAAAATTTTAAAGCCATTTCCGCGATTAAAGGATAGATTAAAAGATATTTTTTCCAAAATTTATTCACCAAATTTTCAAAGTCATTTTTCGCCACTGCGTCGTGTTTTCAGTCGATTGCTTGTTCTTGAATTTCTTCTGGAAGGAGGTTTATATTAACATTAAAAGGATTTTAAGCAAATTTATGTTTATCATGGTCATGTAAATTAGGAAAATATTGTTGGAATTCATCGAAGAGCCTTTCTAGATGAGATATAATATATGTTGAATTGAATTAAATTGTTTTTTTATTGGCTTTTCCAAGTATTTAGAATTTTGGATAATCGGGCTCTAAACCCCCAGAAATTTCGAATTTTTTCCAAAATTGTACTTTTTAAATTAAAATTATCGTTGCAAGGCGTTGGCGATCCGACCAAGAACTGCTACTCGTATAACCGCTTTCTGTTAGTACTGTCACTTCCTGCTGGGCGCGCAACCATCTTCCGCCATGAGGAAAATCCCTCGTGTGTTGGCCCCATAAAAAATAACAGGTATAGAAATCTTTGTTCACAGCGCTTAGGCGCACACGAAAACGGGACTCCGGCTCTGTCAAAAGATAATGTGTTGCCTACCTACAAACTGTGTGTAGGTAGGCATCACATTATAATATTTTGGGGAATTTTGTTACTGCGCAGAATCGCAGTAACAAAATTCCCATAGTGGGCCAGACATTTTTTCATCGAATAGGCCATAGTATTGGGCTACCATAAACTTCTTTGCGCGAACTTCACTTTTCGGAGGTCAAACAGGAACTGATAATATATATTGTAATATCTTCGTTTTTAAATGCTACATTTTTTAATTTAATGGTTTTTCAAAAAAAAAAATTTTTTTTTTGTTGAGAGGCGTTTTATATATAAATCTTTTTTTTATTAAAACTGATTTTTTGTTATTTTAAAGATAAAAATTTGTATTAATTTTTCTGGGCTCTCGCGCCCCCCATATTGGGAACCACTGATCTAATATAGAAAAACGTGAATTTTTTGGTAGTTCCGACAACTTCAAATAACCCGTAACAGACCGAACATTAGGCTCTGTAGAACAATTAATTATAATCACTCTGAAAATATTTTTAATAACATTTAAAGCAAAAATGTATTTTTTTCGTTTTTTTCACCTACAGTAAAAAATAAGAAAGCTCTCTTAATATTTAAAATAAAAAATAGTAAAAAATGGAAAAACCTTTAAAGTAAGGCACTACGTAATGGTAACCGATTAGTTTTTAAAGCACGGAAATCTTAAAAAAAAAAGGAAAAAAGCTTTATACCTTTCCTATTTTTTAGCTAGGTATGTAGGTCTCTTGGAAAA
>JAHBCN010011780.1:0-28394 GCA_019359885.1 Listronotus oregonensis
GCTATACCCATACGAGCTTTATTTGGTAAAATAAGCAAAAACCCGTCAAACCTTACTAATCAAACGATCCTATTTATAATTTTGAGGATTACCCATTTGAGTTAAAATTTAGATTGCAGACTGCGTGGAACGTGCAAAAATAACTTAATTGTTTCAAAACTAATATAAACTCCAATAAAAGATAATAGCTATAATTAAAAATCGGAACATGGTGCTAATAGAAAACAAAAATGTAGAAAATAAATTAGCACCTTTGTTTAAGGTATTTAAAAAGATATTAAGAATACAATGTAGTTTTAAATGTAAATAAAAGCCTAAGGAGGACATAAAAATATTATTAAACCTTATTTTAAGTCTTAAATTGTACATAGTATATAAGAGAAGAATGGGAAAAAAAAAAGTTCAGAAAACTTTTTTTTTTTAACTTTTTAAAGGTGTAAGGTTCATGACAAAAGGCTAAGGATATAATCTTGAAAGGTTAGTCCCTAGTACTTGTTAGGTCAATTATTGCACGTATCAAACCATTACGAAGGCTAACGGTATTTTATTTATGTTTTATTTAAAATATTGTTTATATAACAATACTCATATATTATTTAAATGTTATATTAAATGATGTTTGTTTAATGTTTAAATATATATATATATATATATATATATATATATATATATATATATATATATATATATATATATATATATATATATATATATATATATATATATATATATATAAATAACTTGATTTATAAAACAAAGATTAGATAATTAATATAATTAATATATTTAATATTTGATGCAGTAAGATAAGTTTATACTATTTTTCTATTTTATATTAAAGTATGTTTTATAAAAGTCTCTTGTTTGACTTCTTGACGTGTTCCAGATACCGAACCAAGTACAAAGCAGAAACACACAATACTTCCCATAAAAATCCCAATCCACTATGGACGAAATATATTTGTGTATGATCAACAAATATTAAACTTAAATGATGTATCAATTATTGAAAGTATTGGGTCCCTCACCAAGGGAATGGTGGGGCTGCATTTCTGAATTGGGGAGCTTTCAACAAGCGTTACCTGACCCCCTGTATGAGGCTGCAGCTTCAGAGGATACCCTATTTATGGAGCAGGACCATGTTAGAAAACAGAAACTCCCCCATTGAGGAGAATGATCGATTTGGGCCGCCAGGTGGTGCCCGCAGGGAGGGTTCTATCTCCCCTGCTGTGGTCCTAAGTGGATCCTGTGGCCATACCCTTCTGGGAGATCGATCTCCAGGCATATCAGATGATCTAGTCATCCTAATTAAAGGAAACTCTTAAGAGATGATTTCAACATCCTTCAAAAGTACAAACACCACACAAAGCTGGTGTAAAAGGGAAAAAAATGACAATAAACCCTCAAAAAATGGTTATTGTCCACTTTGAAAGAGAAACCGAACCACCGAACCAACAATGTACTGTCAAACTACTGGAGCAATCAAGGGTGCACCTGAAAACTCTAGTGGGACTGTACACGGGACACATTGAAGGGGACGAATCGGCAGAACACATACTGTGTTCGTGCCCACCACTGGCACGACTAAGATTCGCAATCCTCGGCTGACACCGTGCCGGGGAGTGAAGATCTCTCTCCCAACAGGATCATCAGATTTATTAGGAGTCTGGACCTGGTGGGAGAAATATAAAAGGGTGTGAGCCACAATGGACCGATTGGTCGCGGTGTAAGGGTGTTATACCCACTCACTTTAAACCTAAGTACCTAGCTTGTTGATTTCTAAAACTGGGTTTCTAAAATTTAGTTTAGGGTGATTTTTTTTGATATGTAACTTAATGACAAAATTTATTCTCTCTCTCTCTGTCTCTCTCTCTCTCTGTCTCTCTGTCTCTCTCTCTCTCTCTCTCTCTCTCTCTCTCTCTCTCTCTCTCTCTCTCTCTCTCTCTCTCTCTCTCTCTCTCTCTCTCTCTCTCTCCCTCTCTCCCCTCTCCCCCTCTCTCCCTCTCTCTCTCTCTCCGCTCTCTCTCTCCCTCTTTCTCTCCCCTATCTCTCTCCCCTCTCTCTTTCCCTCCCTCTCTCTCTCTCCCTCTCCCTCTCCCTTTTTCTCTCTATTTGGATACTTGTTTTATTGGGTCAATTATTAGGGTTTTAAATGAGTGTTTTTTACTATCTGGTTTCTTGCAAAAAATATTTGTAAATAATTATATTTTATCTCGTAAAAGTTGACAAAGAGCAGTTTAAAAAAAACTATCTGGTCTTATCAATATAATATTTTATGAAAAGTAAACTTTATTAAAATATATTAACTATAAAAAGTTAATATCTAAGGCAACAAAGTAAACACAGGAAATGCAGAGTTTCCACATTGCTTGTCATGCAAAACTTTTCATATTTCAATTTCCCATAATGAATTTTGTCATAACGCATTATGCAAGTCTGAAACTATTTGTGTTATTTGATTTTCTTTAGCTTGTGAACGTTAGCGTATTTGTATGTTAAATCATGACATGTTTTGTTGCCTAAGAGAACTTTCCTGAAAAAGTTATGACATTTTTGTGGTTTAGTAATACGTATGCATTATTTAATATAAATATTACTGATTTTTAAAAGCAACAATAAATATCATATTTAAATAAACAAAATTTATCAAATAAATATTTAAAAATCACCGTCTAAGAAAGCATTGTTGGCTTTTTGTATTTTTAAAAATAATATAGTAAAATACACTGAAAAAAAGTTTAAAGAGTAATTAAAATATTTTTAAATCTCAATTTAGTTTTCTTTGTAAAAAGAAAAAGAAGACTCCGGAATTTAAGATTAGGATTTAAAGATTAAAAGTTATTTTTTAAATCTTTTTATCCACCGATATAATCTATAGAGGTTCTCTCTCTCTTTTCTGGATATCTTTACTTCTTTGGCTTAAGTAGATGATACAAACCAATGTCTTTTTTTTTGTTTTTTATTAAAATCAATTTACAGCTTTACTTTTATAATAATTAAACAAGTTTAGTTAAGTATAATCGTCTTTAGCAATTTTAGTTAAGTCACAGATACGATAAGATATTAAAAACCTTTTAATAAGCAGAGTTAACATTTGAATAAATCATATATAGGTCTTAATTAAAAAAAAAGGGTTGTGGTAATTAAGATAACTTCCAAAATCAAAATATAAATAATTATACTAAATAAACTAAATACAAAAGACTTTTGATAAAAGAGCACCATTCATTTATATAGGTCTTATAAGTGTTTTTTTACTTTTTTTATTGGAAAATATACAATAGAAAAACTGGATGCCCCTAGAAAGAGTCTATTTTTAATGTCTATTAATTTTTTTTTTTATTTTGGTCGTAAACATTTTATTATTTTTTTTCACCAAAAGAAAGCCCTGAAATGTACAATCGTGTAGTAACTTACTCTTAACGATTTCTTACGTTTTATGAGATCTAGATGGTTAACGTCGACTTTTGTTCACACTCATATAGATTATTGAATTTGGTATATTTAACCTAATAAACATCGGAAAACGATTGACCAAAAAAAGATCTTCAGTAATATTTATGTTGTCACAATCTGCTCCCTTTAAATTAATACATTCCAAAAATATTTTTTTCTAATTCTGTTAATTTAAATTATTAAACATAATTTACAATTTATTAATGTGCTTTGTATTTTCTCTTAATTGTTGGGCCAGGCACTAGGCAACATTTTAATCAACGAATTAAATTAGTTAAATAGTATTATTTAACTTTGCCAACTTCACAGATTTAAGTAACTCTTATATAATAAAAATTCCCTAATATTTGGTAACAAAAAATATCAAAGCTTTCTGTTACCTATATTATGCCTTTAATAGCAGTAACCTAACTGATCCTATAAAGTCACTTTAATTACCCTTGTAACATTTTTTACAGCTTTCATAAAAATAATAATAAAATTAAATAATTATCTAATTTATATATTTATTTATTTAAATGAACATAAAAAGGCACAAACAGGCAGAGAGAGCCCACTATAGTACCTACAATATTCTATTACATTTACCCTAAAAAATGCGAAAAAATACAATTCAGTGCTTATGCACAGCAGTGAATCTTTCTCCCTTAAATTATCCAAAATTCAGACATAAGTTAAAAATCAATTAAAAATTCAAAATATTGCAAAAAATAAAATAATTTATACAGTAATAGGCTCTAATGCAAAATATATAATTGTAAAAAAAACAAAAACACAGACATAAAACCAGTGAATATATAAAAACTTTCAATTTCTCACTTCCATAAAAAGAGTTTTTAATTTAATTTTGACTTGATTTTTTGACATGGAAAAAAAGTCAAAAATTACTGTACTTGTTGCCATTGTGTATCAACCTCACTAAAGGTGAGTTTTGGGAACAACTAGTAATTCTAAAAGGGACATTGAATAATTCATTCAGCCGTAGAGTTCTAGAGGGAACATTGAAGTACAATTGTGACAGGATATCAGGGCTATTTATACAATTATTCAGGATTTTATATAAAAACAACAAATCAGACATCACTTTTCTCTTCTCCAGAGGGAGAATTCGGAAATGTCCTCTAGCCAAAGAGATGTCCCCTTCGGGAATGATAAAATTATTTTTGAATGAAATTTATTTTAAAAACTTATTTTGTACATTTTTTGGTCGTTCAGCGTAAGTGTTGTACTGGGGATTCCAGATTATAGAACCAAAGCTTAATTTACTTAGTACAAAAGCATTGTAAAGACATAGGATAACATTAGTGTTGGAAAACAAACTACATTTTCTGATTACGTAACCCAGTAATCTCAAGGAAGAGTTTACAACTGACTCTATATGCAGATCATAAATTAACTTAGAATCGTATATGATTCCAAGGTCTTTTATATTTTCTACCTTCTTTAAATTGTTATTAGAGATTTTATAATCAAATAACATTTTATTTTTGTTTCGTGTAAATGATATGGTCTGACATTTGGCTAAATTCAAAAATAGTCCGTTGTCGTCACAAAACCTTGACACCTGGTTCAAGTCATGCTGTAGATTATGACAGTCATTTAAATGAGATTTTTTAAATATTTTTAAATCATCTGCGTATAACAAATAATTACAAAAGAGAAACACTTTTTTAAATTGTTTATATATATATAAGAAAGAGTGGCCCCAGGTGTGAGGTACTCCAGAGGTTGGAATGAATGCATCCGACATATACCCTTGCACTGATACTCGTGATGGTCTATTTTTGATACCCGACTCGATCCAGCTCAGGAGTGTGCCACCCACATCGACCTCAGCCAAGCGATTCAACAGAATGTTGTGACTGATTTTATCAAAAGCCTTGCTGAAGTCGGTGTAGACAACATCCACCTGAATTCTCTTATCCATATTGCTATGTACGTATTCGCTGAATGTGAACAGATTTGTTTCCAGTGATCGACCAGGGTAAAACCCATGCTGTTCTGGTATTATAAAATTTGTAATATGTGCAAATAGGTACTCATATATTAATTTTTCAAAAACTTTAGGAATTATTGACAGTTCCATTATTGGTCTATAATTTTTAACATCATGTTCCTGACCATTCTTGAATATAGGTACTACAGTACATACCTTCCAAAGTCCGGAAATTTCCCCATCTTTAACGATTTATAAAGAGGCAGTGTAAGGGGCAAACTCAATGATACACAATTTCTTTATAAAAAGAGGTGGTAGGTTGTCAGGTCCCGGACCTTTGTTAACATTTAGTGTTGAAGTGCTATCAATACTTTGCTATCACATATGTTGATATTACTCAAATTAGAGCTGTCATGGGCTTGTATAAAATTGTTTTGATTTAGAGCACATCTTTCGAGCTCAAAGACACTACCGAAGTATGAGCTAAATAGATTACTTATATCATTACCAGTGTTAGCAACCTTATTTTCGAAATGTATCTCGTTAGGTATTTTAACTATATTTTGTTTTTTAATGGAAGCGTAACTCCAGAATTTAGACGGTTTGATAAGATTATCTTCCATTGATTAAATATATCTTTTAAAATCTCCCAACAGTTTTTGGATATTCTTAGGGATTTAAATAAATTGTAATCATTTTCATTTTTGTCCCCTACTTTTTTGTAACTATTTTTTTTTTTAATAATTAAAGCCGAAAAATAATATATTGGATAATATTTATTTTTTTGAATAGGTTCTATTGCTTTCAATAATTTTCCAATTTTTTATAAAATAAATCCATTATCAACTGAACCATGACCAAAAGTAAAACCAATAAATTTAAAATTTATTTTTTACCAAATCCGCCCTCTTGTATAAACTTTTTATTTTGTAAACCTTTTAATTTGTAAAGAGTGAAATTAATACTGGATGATATCCATCCTCGGCCACAAGAGGATTTGAACAATGTCCGATATTATTTAAGTTAGCTTTTATAAAAAATCAAGTCAAAATTTTATTGTTGCAATTAAAAATATTATTTACGCAAACAATCATTGATAGATTATTTATTAAATGTGAATACCTATTTTCTACACTGTACGGTTCAAAATAATCACATTGTTGGCCTGCCCATTGCACTGAAGAAGATTAAAGTCCCCACAGATAAGAAATTTTCTTTATTTTTACAAATCGAGCTTAACTTTGATGAAAAACTTACTTGGGCTTCGGCATCACTAGGTGGCAAGTACACGCAACAAACAAACAGCTGATGGTTACCCCGTCTCAGAGACACCAAAGGATCTTCGCGTCACTTGAAGCTGCATCTCCAGTTTTGCCAAATTTATTTTCACCGCAATAAATACACCACCGCGGTCCAGTTTTTTACAACCTGTTGTTTCTCCGTCCCTTCGGAAAAGAGATTATTAACGTATATCAATCACTTCATGATCAAAACTCCGATTATTAAGCCAGGATTCCGTTACACAGATAATATCCGGGTAGTTTATAGATACGTTTTGCTTGAAATCATTTAACTTGCTTCTTAACCGTACGTTTTGATATAAAACCAACAGAGCCATTGTTGATGAAAGAAAAAAAAACAATTACCCTAAGATACATTTATGAGAAATTAAGTTGTTCTTCCTTCGAAATATGTATGATTTTCCTTACTCAGTTTTTCGCACCAGCACATTACCATTTTGAGTCCAGACAAATTTAAAGCCCTTCTCAATGGCTACCTTGCGTGTTTGCTTTAACAGTAACTTTGTTTGGGGAAGCAAGTGCTCGTTTACGAAAAATCTCTTAGAAAATCCATCAAGTCTTAGTCCTTGTTGATTTCCATTGGCTTTTCTGGCAGCTCTTGTCGCCTGCCAAGAACCTATCTCTATTATTTTTGATTAAATTTCATTATTATTTTTTTTTGCTTTATTATTGACTGACTGGTACTCTGAAAACTGCATCTATCATATTTGGGTCTATATTGAAGTTTACCTTTTTCCCAATTTCCGTGACAATTGACACCAGATTTTCATTTTGCTCCTCGGGAATATCCTGGATTTCGACGTTGTTCGATCTGAGCAACTGCTCGAAATTATTCATTTTATTGTTTATTTCGACAATCTGAAGATTCAGCCTTTGGTTTTCAACCCTAAGCAGATCTGTAGTTTTAAGATAATCATAAATTTTTGTTAGTTTTGCCCCTGACACTTTTCCAGAACAGAAGTCCACAGAGTCACGAAGCATTTGCATTTCCTGTTTTATTTCCCGTGGTATATCGACAAAGTTCTGCGTCGACCCAGACAAGCTACCTGCAGCTAGATCATCGCCGCCGCCTGACTGCAGGTCGGGCATGGACTCGCGGCATAATTTACAGGCCCATCTTGCGCCGGGCAGACTCTGCATTGTTGCCATGACTCTTGGAAACATCCGAACAAGTACCGTTCGTGTAATACGAAGCCAAACAGATACCGGTACCACTGAATTCCAGGCGAGTTTTTGTTATCGCCTTTGAACACTTTACAGATAGTCATTTTAAGGATACTCATACTCATACTCATACTCATATATTACAAAAGGTAATTACAAATTACAAGTTAAATACGAACATCTCCTAAATTTAAAAAAATTATACATATAAAAACTAAAATAATTTAAATAAAGTATATACTATATAGGGTCAGAATATCCATGATGCCGGATGAAGATTATGCCTAAATCGTATAAAATACAATTTGTGTGCTGTATCTTCTACCCATTACCACGTAGATGGTAAAAATACATGATGCAGAGCAGACCTCGACACGGCCACTCGGACAAACAAAGTAATGATCAGGTAAAAAAAATTAATTATTTAAATGAATAAAGACACATTAACACAATCTACAAAAAAACCGAACTAAAATAGTTTTTATTTTCACAAATAAAAAATTTAACTTTTTCTATATAATCTTATATTATTATTTACTAAAGTTTTAATTGAATAAGGTAACATATTATACATTTTTGGAGCATAAAAATCATGGATTTTTTGACAAAATACGTTATGTAATAGAGGTAGATGGAGATTTTCATTTGTTATTGTTCTTGTTGCATATTATGCATTTCCTGGGGCTTATTTTTTATTTTAGGTATGTAATTTAAACAGGCTAAAGTGTACAAGTTCCTAATATTTAAAATATTATTTTTAAGTGATATAGCAAAATGTTTTTGCATAAAGTCGTGGTTTACTTAGTAATATTTTTAAAACTGTATTTTGGGGATGTAGATAACTTTTTAAAATTTAATTACTTTTCCCTTCCCCAAATTATAATGCAATATCTAAGTATAGACTCAAAAAGAGTTATATATTATTAAGCAATTTTTTTTTTAATATTTTCTTAATTGGTAAAATTTATAATATAATTTTCTTATTTTTTTTGTAAAAATAAAAATATTTCATTCCACCTAAATATGGCCCCACAGACCCAGATATTTTATTTTATGTTTTTTTTTATTTCTACAATTTACATTTGATCGCTTATTTTAATTGTTATGTAGTTTTAAAATTGACTTTCCGGTTGATCAAGGCTGAAATAGTCATAAAATGTGTTTTTGTTAAATTTAAGCAACAGACTATCCTCAACCACCGATATACTAGACTAAAACCCAACTCCCCCGTAAAGCCTTTCCCATTTTTTCCCCGTAAAAAAAGTGCGTATATCAGCATATGATATAACATTATCATCTTTTAGTAAATTTTAATTCCATTTACATACATCGAAAAAATCGATCCCAACACAGTGCCTTGCGGCACTCCGGTAATAATTGTTTCCTCTTTTTTATGATGTCATTTATTTTAACTCTTTGTTTTCTGTCTATAAGATAATTTCTAATCAAGTTAAAGTGGGCGTTTCGTACCCGCCCCACCTATCAAAGAGAATGTTATGAAACGTATCAAACGTTTTTGCTCAAATCTAAAAATTGCCAAACTTTTCTTTTTAATTTGAATTAAAATGTATATCCTTTATAAGTTCAAAACAGCATCTTCTGTACTTTTTAAGTCTCTAAAACCAAATTTTTTTTAAAAAAATTTTTTTTCCTAAAAATTCTACTAATTTTTCCTTTAAAGCACTTTTCAAAGATTTTTGCAAAATTTTTTAAGAGATTGTCTATAATTTTGTTAATAAGGGTTGCCCGATTTAAATACTGGGTAATTTTATTGAAATTTTCCAATGAAAAAGGTCTTTAAAAGTTGAAAAAGAAAGGTTAATTAAGTACAATAAAGTTCAATTATATGCATATGTATGTTTTTTAATTAACAAACTAGTTATTTTATCTTCGGGAAAATTTCCATTTTTAAAGAACAAATATGTTTTATTATATCTTTTTTGAACTGGTTTAAGGTAAAAAAGATTTAGCAACTTTAAATTTTAGGTTATTTTTAAGTTTTGTTTTTTTATACTGTTTTGAATTTCGTGGCCAATATTTATAAAATATTTGTTAAAATAATCTGCTACTTCCATGTCCTTGTTAATAAGAATATCCCCTTTTTTAAACCCTGTGATATTTTGCTACTTATTTTTTCCCCCGATATCTCATTTACAGTCTCCCAAATTTGTTTTTAGTTTTATTGGTTTCCAAAATTTTAGATTTAAAAAATGTTTTTTTTGCTCTTTTATAATTTTTTTTTTTGAATTTTTTCGATAAGACTTATAATAGTTAGTTTTTCTAAAGAATAGTTTTGATTAAGGTCTTTTTTTAAATTGTCTCTTGTCTTTATAGAATTAATAATACCATCGGTTATCCAGATTTTTCTTTTACGATTTTTACTGTTTAGTTTTTTTTTTTGAGTGCACTGTGTTATATAATTTAAAAATTTCTTAAAAGCATTGATATGCCTTTATTTCATTCCAGAAATATACCTCCTGCCATGTCTCCTCTCTAATAATTCGTTTAAATAAGTGTAATTAATGATCTTTTTATATTGGGTCTTTAGTATTAGAGTTTTTTACGGGGTTTTTTTCAAAACAACGCTTTTGTGTAATGGTCCCTTAACGAAGTTTAACAACTAATGGTTTAATTTTGTTTTTTAATATTATTAAAATTTGTTATTTTAATAAATATGGTCAATTAAACTAGACTTGTCTCAGTTTTTCTTGTCGGTTTGTTTTGATGAAAATAACCCCCGGGCAGAATATTTAAATATGTATTTGTTTCTTAAACCTGTTCATCAAGTATTTTATATTAAAATCTCCTATAAAAATTTATTTTTAACTCATTTTTAAAATTTTAAAAAATATTTCAGGAAACCTCTAAAAAAGAGTTTTGTTAGTCGCAGGTGGTCTTAAGGTGTTGCCTAATTCATGTCGCATATTTTAAAGTTAATTAATCAGATTAATTTATTAACTTGATAATTTCATATGTTACTGGTATATTATGTTTTATATAGATAACAAGACCGTCGTTTTTATTAAAAAGAATTATTATAAAAAGCATTAAATACAATTCTAAAGTTATTAATATCCAAATTAAAAGTTTCCGACAAAACTATTACATCAATTTTATCTAAGTTAAAATGATTTAGATATATAAAGTAATTCCCTCCAAAATTCTTTTGCAGACTACGTATGTTTAGTGAATTAAATTAAAATTACTATTTCCGAAAATAAAGAATCTACCTGACCTTTTCATCCAAGACAGCCGTGCTTAGTCCCATACTCATCAACCATCCAGATAATCCAAAATCATAATCCCCTTAAATTTAAAACTAAAAAATATATTTATTGATACAATTTTTAATGAAAAAAAAATAATAAACTTTAAACACTCATTGTCCCCCTCCTTCATTGGTTTACAAAAACAAATACTTTTTTTTTGGCTAGAAAAAGTACAAAGTCAGTTCAACTATTTTTCCCTGATCCCTTCTTTTTATTGTATACGTTTAATGTTATTTTCCGTTTTTTAAAAAAAAATTTCCAAAGCGTGTAAAAGACCATTTTCCGTTCATACTTCTGAAGTGTTTCTTTAAGTAGTAATAATCTGTTCTTGTTCAAGTCCTCAGCTATTCAATTTTGTTCCTTTTAAAAATTCGGTTTTTATAATCTACCTTTTTTAAAAAGTTCAACCTTGACAAATCACAGGCCTGATATTTTCTTATTTTCACCCACTCGGTAGCATTTTACGATTTTTTCTTTTTAATCGTACTTTTTTACAATTGCATATTTTTAAATTTTCATTGAGTTTTCATTTGAATTTTCCTCCATATTGTAAATACATATGTTGTTTTGTTTTGAAATCTGTTGAAAATTTTCAAGCTGCCCTTCAAGTTGACAAAATCTTATCCCTCTTGTTTACAATTTTTTAAGGTATCAATTTATCACTGACCTTTAAAAATAATTTTTTAGGAATTCTTCATCGTAGCAACTCTTTTAAGGCATCTTTGATTGCAAATTTTTCATCACTTGTAACTTTTGGGGACATTTTATTTATAAAACTGTTTTGATAAATATTTTAACTATTTGACTCCGCAATAAAATTCTTACTATTTGCACTTTTTACGCCCAAAACTGATATATTTTACGAAGCGGTACAAAACGCGTGTTTACAACTCAGACGCCATCTACTACATCTAATGTTAATATATTAAAATATCGCTTGGGATCCGTTTTTTTTTTCAACAAAACCAATCTAGAGTACTTCCAAAAACCACTTTACACTTAATACAGAATATATTCCACTTTTTTGATACACTAATTAAATAATATTGCAGGAGCAAAACACAACAGTGTTACAACTTACGATGTTGCCACTACTACCTACCTAATTGAAGTAATCACAAAATAAAATAATTTAATACTCCAACTAGATGGTTGTTTTCGATGCAGTACGTTACTTTCAACTAAGACAAGCAAATTAATTCTGTTAGAAAATCTACCTTTTACTTTTACATTTTCAGTTGCCACCTACTCCTGAAGTCATATACCTGCTCCTCTTCATAAAATTCTTCCAAAATAACAGTTTTTCGAAACAATTTAACTACAAACAACCTTTTTTTTAAAGTGGAAATCTACACTACCCAAGTGGGTAGTGTCGGATTCTTACCGACTAAAACCCCTCCTGTGTCATCTCGCTCTCTACACCGGAATCCGCTTCCGCATTACTTCAGTATAGAGGCAGTCTGTTTTAGTATTGGCTTTCTTTCTTTTTGTTCTCTATAATATACCGAATAATTGAATAAGTTTCTTTCCATTCAACCATGGTTGAATTTCCGGGATCAATCTATACGTCCAACGTCCGTATGTCCCATTTGTCCACATTTCTTGCCAGCGAGCGATCACATTGTCTTTAATGGTTTTTTTCTCCAGACCATTGTATGTTTCCAGTCTTTCCTTGATTTGCAGTTCTATGGGTGGGATTCCGGCGATCACAGTCACTGCTTCTGCCGATATCGTCCTGTATACCACCTGATCGCATCACTCTCTGTATTCTTCTTAATCTCTGTATGAGTTTGTTTTACCTGTTACTGAATGCAATGCTGGTGAAGCAAAAGTAGTTGTGAATGGATCACGCTCGACAGGACTCTTCTTTTGCAGGCTCTGGTTCTCCAACGTTTGACATAAGTCTCGATAATCTGAAATCGTTCCAAAATTTCTCTAAAGGGGGTTTCTAACATGCTCTGCAAAAATTTTTGGGTCGCCTCCCGGGGATTTCCCCTGCCTTGACAGGCGTTTCCCCTGTTCCTTGCATATTAAATTGAATCGGTTATCTTGCTCTTTTTGTAAGTAGTACTGCCTGGGTCTTCTAGGAGCAATTTTGGGGTTCTTTCTTTCCATCAATTTACTATCCTTTTTAGTCCCTTTTTCCCGGGATTCGAGGCTCTCGTTCTTTCGGGCCCCCACCAGGGTACGTCGTCTCAAATCCTATTTTAGTTTCGGATTCCCTCCGAAGAAGGTTTGTATAGGACTTCCCCCCTCCTGGGGGCCCCTATTGATTGGTATCTCTTCGTTTTGCCTCCCGCTTCCCGTATTAATCTTTTTTCTGATAGGTAAATGTATAATACCCAAAAAGGGGTTTTACATACCCTTTTTCGGTCTTGAAATGTTTCGATGACACGCTATTGAATGCATTCCTAACATCTAGTGTTATCATAACATAATCTCCGATGTCGGCAAAATGTTTGCCCCCTTAATTCCAGAACAGTTCTGATGGCATTTCTGTCTGTCAGCCTCGGGCCCCAAATGCCATCCCTAGACCACCGGTTCTCTGCAGCTTTCTATTCAATCTAATAAGGGTCAGATGTTCGATAGATTTCTTTCTACATCTGGATTCAATGGGTCTCCACGAACGGGTCATCTTCGTTTATCTCTTTTTTTGACCGGGTCAGCCTGTTTCGTTCTCTGGGAAAGTCAGCTCTTTTGCCCAAACTGCTGTAGCTTAGAATGTATTCTGGTTTCTCCCTACATGTTTTTTTGGTGGAACGTTAACTACAAAAAACCCCGTTTTTTTTAAAAAACCCAAATTTGAAATTATTAAACCGTCTGAAATTAGAGCAGGTTAAAAAAAATAGTAAAGAAAAACGTAATATATATTCATTTACCCATTAAGGAATAATCAAATACACAGGATGCGCAAAAGATTTTATAACAAATGGGTTTTTTGAAATATTTAGAAAAAGTTTGTTGGAAATTAGTTGTTTATGTCAAATAACCTATGATGATATTTTAAAACTTGTCACCTTTAAGATGACAAAATAAAAAAATGTGATTTGAATTTTTAAGCAATGAGGTTAAATGCTTTATGCTATATGCTATTCCCTGCCGACTGCTCAGCACGTAGAACAAAAGAGAAATGTTGTACACTTATTCTTCTTTCCCTCTTACACCCATTGTTCGGAGAACCAAGTTGCAAGACTGCCAGTAGTAGTAAAAGCTAAAAATAAATAGTTTTACCAAAATTGGTTAAACTGAAACAGCAATTTTCTGGCAAAAAAAAACAACTATTTAGTCTACTTTAGAGATAAAAATATGACCTAAATTTATCAATAAAATGTAATAAGCATAAACTTTATTTGTTTTTAAAGAAAATATATATAAAATTACTTTGTTAGAGTTTTTTTTTATATTTTGTACATGGTATTTATTTAAATTTTTTTTATGTTTAATTCATTTTTAATACAAAATCCCTAACTAAATTATTCTTTAACAAATAGTTAACATTTAAGTTATGTTCTGTTACCATTTTACCTCTTAGTTAAATTCAACCCATTGTTAAGTTCATTGCGAACTTTAACTTAGCTAACGGCCGTAAATATATCATGGATTTTGCGAGGTGTTATATTTTACTAAAAATCCTTAAAAGCAATTTTTAGAGCCATGCTGTAGTAAATGCTCTTAAAATATTTTGCAGTGTATACGAGTAAATTGTTACTTATCCACCTAGATAATTTTGATACATAAAAAATCTTTGACAAACACAAGGCATTCATTTGTACAAGTAATTCAATAAGGACTGAATAGTGCTGGATTTGTGACACTGCTCATACCTAAAGAAAAATGGGAGGACTGGAGTCTGTTGGTACACCGATGGCTCCAAAACCAAGGACGATGTTGGAGCTGGAATATATGGACAGAGGCCGAGGGCAGAGTTTTCCTTTAGCCTGGGCACTCTCGCAAGCCATATTTCAAGCAAGGTATTTGCTATTGAGATGTGTGCTAAATCGCTGGTTAATCGCCTGCACACGTAAGACAATTAAAATATTCTCCGATAGTCGTAAAGCAGCTCTAAAGGCTCTTGAATCCACCGGTGCAATTCGAAAACCATCGGAATTGCAAGATGCCTGATAAACTGGGTCAAAACAATAAGGTTACACTATGGATCCTGGACACACCGGCCTGGAGGGTAATGAATCCGCGGACCACCTTACCAAAGGGGCGGAACAAAATTCACAGGACCGGAACCGGTTATCGGTATATCTTATGGAACGGCCAAAGCAGTTCATATCAGTTTGAACAAAGAAAATATTCAGTACTTGCATGGACTTGGATCTCAGACCTCGAAGACCTTCATAAGCCCACCGAACCAACAATGTACTGTCAAACTACTGGAGCAATCAAGGTACCACCCAACTCTAGTGGGACTGTACACGGGACACTGGGCACAAATACCATACAAGATCGGCCTAGCGGAAGACGCCGAGTGCCGCATGTGCATGGAGGGGGTCGAATCGGCAGAACAATATTGTGTTCGTGCCCAGCAATGGCACGACTAAGATTCACAATCGTCGGCAATGACACCTTGTTGCCGGGAAAGGTAAAAGATCTTTCTCCCAACAGGATCATCAATTTTATAAGGAGTCTGGACCTGGTGGGAGAAATATAAAAGGGTGTGAGCCACAATAGACCGAGCGGTCGCGGTGGAAGGGCGTTATACCCACTCACTTTAAACCTACCTACCTACCTACCTAAAGAAAAATATCAAATAGACATCCAGTGTAAAATTTTAGTTAAATCCTAAGAAATAATTAAAATGACTTAAATTAAAACAAAAAAGGTGCGAAATTTTTTTTTTTTTATTGGGGCATCTTCTTTATTGTTTTGTTTTTAAAATATAATTATTTTATTTTAAATATCTTTTAATAAAAAGTATTTTGTAATTATTTTTAGTAACAACAGAAGTAGAGGATGGGACCCTTTGGCAAGTTGGTCCTTTGGGGTCCTTTGGTGAGTTTTTTCTTATTGGTCAAAGAGGTGGGGCGTAGTTACGTTTTGTGGGCGTGTTTGCGTTATCGGTGTTACGTCATCATAGTCGTGGGGCGAACAGTGTGGTTACGTCGTCGGGGGTCGATGTCATCATTTAACATTTTAAAGGGCGTGGTCATTAATGGGGCCATCTTGTATCTAGGTGTCATTGATTAAATAATTAAAAAAGTTCATGCAGGATTAGAACTGGGATATATCTTGACAAGGTACCTCGTTTCAACGCCTTAAACCCTCGCCCCGGGGGTATATTAAATAGTATTGGTTAAATTGTGTGTAGTAGAAGAGACGTAAATAATTAGGAATCTTAGGCTAGTACTATTTTAGAACACTGTGCATGCGTTTAAAAAAATGGCGCCTGTCAGCTGGATTATGGTGTGAAGACAGCGGAAAAATATTAAATTTAAAAATAATCTCCATTAACCACTAATTATTATAAAAAATACGGTATTAGGTAGAGATATAGAAAAACTCATTAGTTTAAAAAAATCAGTTATCCTTACGTGATTTCATCAACCAATTTGTCGAAAATTATTCATAGTGGTTGTTGAAAATATTTTACATGTATTTATCATAATGTGGTTTCATCAAACAAACATTTTGTTTAGAGTTATTTGCTAAATAAAAGCTAATAAAAATAAAGAAGAATAAAAGGATACATACACAGAAGGTGTTGTCCGTAGTGAATAACACAGGATGTATAATAACTAAAATTCTTTTACTAAATATTAAAACAATTAGCTTTAGAAAAAAACTTTAATATACAAGTTTATAATATCAGATAAAACAGAGGGGTTAACTACTAAAACGATAGTTGATAATCAGGTAAACGACAGGTACAGGGAACCTTTATTACGGTATTAAAGCGTATTGGTAACGAAGGGTACAAATATAGGAAAACATACGTTTTGTAAGAGGCAAGATCGTAAATATAATACGGGCTATTTACTCGAATAATACCCTGCGAAATACACTACTGCTTAATATATACTATAACTTTTATAACAAAACATAAATGCAACTGAATATGATCCGTACCGCCATAATTCCTATTACGCAAGAACGCCCCGTACGTTAACAAAGAGAAAAACATATTATTGCTAAATATATTATAATACAATCTAACATTTAGGCAACCACCAATACTATAACAGAATTGTATTACCCACCAATTTTATAGAGAAAAGTATGTATATCCTAATATTAATGTAAAAAGAATATTTACTATATTTAATTAATGATATATTTCCAGTACCACCTGTATTATTCTAAGTACGACTATTATTTAATAAAACAGTTTATCAGTATTGTAACGTATTATTTTGATAAATACAAGAGCTGGAGAATCTTATAGGTAATTAAGAATGTAGACGTTTTTTATAGAAAATAAAAGCATTAGAAATTCATTTCAAAAATAAATCAGGTAAAGAGTCAACAAAAAATATATCTATTTTCACTAGTTTAGAATTTAGGTTTATGAATTTATGATAAAAAATACAAAACCGAATGGTTCTTTTTTTCTAAACAACTTATCTAAAAACTTACCTTATTTGACAGTTTTCCACATACACGATCTACACACACGTATACCTTTCACTACACTACAAAGTCCACAATTATTAGCCCATTTAAGTACCCCGTTAACTACAAAATAATAACAAAGCTCAGAATAAACCTTACTTAATTCCATAACGGTTTAAAAATAAATAGAAAGGAACATCCGAACGTCAGTAATATCTGTTTTTGCGGTTTTAAATATCGTGTACGTTAACGAGTATTTTTTACAAAGACACGCAGTCACTGCAAACATTAAGGATCCACCCGTATTCTACTTATCTCAAATAAAATTATAATAAAAATAAAAAAAATTTCATAGAATTTAATTTAAATACCATTACCCCGTTTAAATAAAAGTGTAGAGATATAGTGTTATCTAGTCTGATGAATTAAAAAAAAATAAATAAATATATAGGAGAATTAATTAATAGAAAACCAGATTTGTATCAAGTTGTAAAGGTTCACGAATTTTTTCGTCAAAAAAAATTTGGTAGGACCTCTTAATGAGAATCTGATGCCTACACTTTGATGGTAATCAACACCGTATTTTTGAAAAAAAAAATAGGTTAAGAATAATAAAATTTACCATTTAGGTTTGTATTCTAAATACAGGCGATAGATTTTCTAACAAACAAGCTGTCAAAACTCTTAAAGTGGTTATAGACTATAAAGGTATTAAGTTATTAAAAATGTATTCAAAAAAAATTGCAACTAAAGAGGGTAATCTGTTAGGATATAGAGAGTACGTAATAGTAAATATTATTTATTAAGGTCATTGTAGTTTAGGGCCTACCGACTTGAAAATTATGTTAGGAAGATCTCAAAAAGCCATTTGTAGTAAATCAACAAAACACTAAGTAACTGACTAGATTTACAACGTTGTCAATACAGGGCTGTTATTTGAAAATACAGGGCTGTAATTTGTAAATACAGTGCTGTTATTTAAAAAACAGTGCCGTTATTTGAAAATACAGTGCTGTTATTTAAAATACGGTGCCGTTATTTAAAAAACGGTGCCGTTATTTTAAAATACGGTGCTGTTATTTAAAATACGTTGCCGTTATTTGAAAATACGGTGCCGTTATTTAAATAACGGCACTGTATTTAATAACGGCACCGTATTTAAATAACGGCACCATTTTTAAATAACGGCACCGTTTCACTTCGCCCGTTTATAACGGCACCGTTAAATGCGCACCGTTTTTTAAATAACGGCCCCGTATTTTCAAATAACGGCACCGTTTTTTAAATAACGGCACCGTTTTTTAAATAACGGTACCGCATTTTAAATAACAGCACTGTATTTTCAAATAACGGCACCGTATTTTAAATAACAGCACCGTATTTTTAAATAACGGCACCGTTTTTTAAATTACGGCACCGTATTTTAAATAACAGCACTGTATTGTCAAATAACGGCACCGTATTTTAAATAACAGCACTGTATTTTCAAATAACGGCGCCGTTTTTTAAATAACGGCACCGTTTTTTAAATAACGGCACCGTATTTTCAAATAACGGCACCGTATTTTAAATAACGGCACCGTTTTTTAAATAACAGCACTGTATTTTCAAATAACGGCACCGTTCTTTAAATAACGGCACCGTTTTTTAAATAACGGCACCGTATTTCCAAATAACGGCACCGTTTTTTAAATAACGGCACCTTTTTTTAAATAACAGCACTGTATTTTCAAATAACGGCACCGTTTTTTAAATAACGGCACGGTTTTTTAAATAACAGCACTGTATTTTCAAATAACGGCACCGTATTTCAAATAACAGCACTGTATTTTCAAATAACGGCACCGTTTTTTAAATAACGGCACCGTTTTTTAAATAACGGCACCGTATTTTCAAATAACGGCACCGTATTTTAAATAACAGCACCGTATTTTCAAATAACAGCACCGATTTTTAAATAACGGCACCGTATTTTAAATAACAGCACTGTATTTTCAAATAACGGCACCGTATTTTAAATAACAGCACTGTATTTTCAAATAACGGACCGTTTTTAAATAACGGCACCGTATTTTAAATAACAGCACTGTATTTTCAAATAACGGCACCTATTTTTAAAATATTTTCAAAAAAAACCACCGTTTTTAAATAAGGGCACCGTATTATAAATAAAAACACTGTATTTTCAAATAACGGCACCATTTTTAAATAACGCACCGTATTTTTCAAATTGGCACCGCTTTTTTAAATAACGGCATCGTATTTTTATATAACAGCACTGAAAATTTTAAGCACTGTTTTTAAATACCAACTGATTTACAAATAACAGCCCTGTATTTTCAAATAACACCCCTGTATTAACAACGTTGTAAATCTAGTCAGTTACTTAGTTTTTTTGTTGATTTACTACAAATTTTTTTTGAATCTTCCACAAAATTTTCAGGGGCCCTCTGACCTTAATAAATAATATTTACTATTATGTACTCTCTATATCAACAGATTACCCTCTTTAGTTGTAATTTTTTGATACCTTTATAGTCTTCCCTTTAAAGTTTTGAAAACTTGTTTTTTAAGAAAATCTATCATTAAAAATAATTTTTTTGAATTAAACCTAAAATGGTAAATTTTATTATTCTTAACCTATTTTTTAAAAAATACGGTGTTTTAAAATCAAAGTGAGGATCAGATTTCATTAAGAGGTCCCCAAATTTTTCTGACGAAAAAAATCGGAACCTTTACAACTTGATACAAATCTGGTTATATATTAATTAATTTTCTTTTTTTTTTCGTTCAACTAGATAACATATATCTCTCCTTTTATTTAAACGGGGTGGTATTTGATTAAATTCTAGGATTTTTTTTTTTATTATTTTTATTTAAGTGAAAAAGGGGTGGATCCTTAATGTTTGCAGTGACTGCGTTCTCTGTAAAAACTCGTTAACTACACGATGTTAAACCCAAAAACAGTATTTACTGACGTTCGGATGTTTCTTTTCTATTCTTTTTTAAACCGTTATGGAATTAAGTAAGGTTTATTCTGAGCTTTGTTATTATTTTGGTACATTAAAAGGGCTAATAATTGTGGACTTTGTAGGATGAAAGGTATACGGTGGGCGTGTATGTGGAAAACTGTCAAACAAGGTAAGTTTTTAGATAAGTTGTTTAGAAAAAAAATTCGGTTTTTATTTTTATCATAAATTCATAAACCTAAATTCTAAATTTAAGAAAATAGATATATTTTTGTTGACTTTTACCTGATTTATTTTTGAAATGAAATTCTAATCTTTTATTTTCTAAAAAAACGTCTACATTCTTAATTACCTATAAGATTCCCCAGCTCTTTATTATCAAAATAATACGTTACAATACTGATAAACTCTTTTTTAAATAAAGTCGTACTTAGATTAATACAGGTGGTACTGGAAATATATCATTAATTATATATAGTAAATATTCTTTTTACATTAATATTAGGAAATACCAAATTTTCTCTTATACGCAGACATTGGGGGTAATACAATTTGTTATAGTATTTTGGGGGTTTAAATGTTAGTTTTTTTATAATATATTTAGCAAATGTTTTTCTTTGAATGGGGCGTTCTTGCGTAATAGGGGAAAGATGGCGGTACGAATCTTAATTTGCCCCTATTTTTTGTTAAAAATTATAATATTTAAATAGTTTTTTCACAAATTTTTCCGTTAATTTTTAATTTTTGATCTTGCCTCTTAAAAGTATGTTTTCTATTTTGTTCCCTTCTTAATACGCTTTTAAAACAATAAAAGGGTTTCCCCGTCCTGTCGTTTACCCCCGATTATCAACTATCGTTTTATTTTCTGTTTTATCTGTTAAAACTTTTTATATTTGTTTTTTAAAATAATTTTAATATTTAAAAAGGGTTTAGTTATTGATCCTTATTATTCACCACGGACCACCTAGTCTGTGGTTAGCTTATCCTTTTATTCTTCTTTTTTTTTTAGAAAAATTAAACAAAATTTGGTTTGTTTAAACCACATTATGAAAATACATGTAAAAAATATTTTCCACTGAAAATTTGAAAATTGGGTTTAAAAAAATAACTAATTGTTTTTTAAACTAACGAGTTTTTCTAATTTACCTAATGCCGTATTTTTTTTTAATTAGTGGTTAATGGAATTATTTTGAATTTAATATTTTCCGCGAATTACCATAATCCAAGCTGACAGGCGCTATTTTTAAACGCTCAAATGCTCTAAAATAACAACTAATAAGTTCTTTATTATTTAAAAAACTATTAATAAATTTAAGGGTTTAACGTTTAAACGTTTACCTACCAATTCCCAGTTCAATCTTGAATGGACTTTTTATTTTAATTAATCATAGATGGCTCCTCGGGCCCCCTCTAAAAGTTGTTGTGACCCATCCCCCGGCCAGCCGCCAGTTTGTCGAACACCATAATTCCCCGCCCGACAACTAACAGAACCTACTTTTTGACCAATAAGGAAAAACTCCCAAAGGGAAAGAAATCACCCCAAAAAGGGGAAACCTCTTAAAAATCAATTAATTTTTCTTTAAAAAAATCTCTTTAAATTATAAAATAAAAAGGAACAATAAAACCTAAATTCTAAAACGAAGTAGTCAATATTCTTAAAAGGCAAAATTTTATCTTTTATTTCTATCGTTAACATAAAAATTTTAAGATTTAATTTTTTAAACTAAACAAATTTTACAATTGCGATGATGTGATATATAGTTGCTAGATTTTCACAATTTATAAACTTTTTGTGTTTTAGTATTTTAAGTGTTTATTGTGACCCTTTTCTTTTTTCTAATTTAAATCTCTGATTTTCAAATAAATTTATTTTTTTCTGTTGTTACTGCAATAAATACAAATACCTTTTATATAAAACATTAAAAAAGTTATTTTTGAAAACGAACCAACAAATACGGTTTTCCATTACGAACATAGTAATTTTATATCATATTAATGTTAATTTAATTTAAATTAATAATTAAAATATTTTTTAGGATTCCAAAAAAAGTACACAAGATGGCTATTAGACACACCTCGGGTCTGGTTCGAATGTCACCGTGCCCTTGTGGACGCTTCCAGCATGAATGTGATCACTCTCTGCTGGACAAGGACCGCCCTCAAAGGCAACCGCATCGCTAACTCGTTGGCCAGGAAGGCTGCCGGGACAAAACCTTTTGGAGCCGAACCTTTCGACAGGGTCTACGATGAGGGACCTAATAAAAAAACACTCCCATCAGCAGTTTACAACACAATGAAATGAAACAGTAAACTGAAACTTTTCCAGAGGGTTACTGAACTATCCTGACAGAGATACAGCTAAACATGGCAAAGGCTAGGGCAAGCCTTCGTCTAATCACGTGCCTTACTACTGGACATTGTCAACTAAGGAAACACCTCTTTAGAATGGGTATAAATGACACACCTCTTGTGGGTTTGAACAAAAAGACAGACGGTCAAACACATCCTTTGTGACTGCCCTGCCTGCACTCTCGTCCAAAAGAAGATCCATGCTGGGCGAGTATTGGCTTTCTTGGGCCGACATTAAGGAGGTTCCCCTCGGTAACGTTCTTACCTACTTTAAATCAGTAGGATGGGCAGCGTACTGAGTAAGAAATCCCCTTTAGGAGGTAGCACAACGGGCCTACTGAGGCCTAGGAGCGTTGATGTTTATCACCCTACGCACTTTAAGATACAGATATACACAAATATTTGGCATTTTTCGTCTGCCCATTCCTCGTTAAATGACACTGTTTAAAAAAAAAAAGCACTTTGTAACATGTTTAATATTTAGTTTAATTGTAAAGATCACTAAACAAAATAATTTTAAACAAGAAACGTATATGTTACCATTCAAAGAAAATTAAACATATTGTTAGTAGAAACTTGTTTTACGGTAAGTAACTTTAATACAAAGTAGTTTGTTTTATAACGTTGCCAAGAAAGCTTTGAAATTACCTTTAACTTTACGCTTTGTACCTACAATTAGGCAACTTGTGACGAAAACTTAAAGTTAAATGCAATTGCTTTGTCAGTAGTTGAGTAGAGAATATAAACTTTAATTTTAGGTAAAATATTTTTGACCTTATTTATTGGACGATATTTGACAAAATTTTGCAGTATAGTTTTTCCATAAAACATAAAAATGCAGCACACTGAATTATATATTATATTTTGATAAAAACTTGTGAACATATTTGCTGTCATGGAAGTATACGCAGATAAATTTTGAAGGCATTTCGAGCCGTACTTTTTCTGTAAAGGCTTTTTTTTGTTATATCAGGACTTAAACAATATAAACATGTTTACTTAATATTCAGTATTTTTCCTGTGTTAGATCTGTTTGGTTCTATTTGTTCATGGCTATTTCATTGCTTTATCATGCCTAGAGTTTGCAGACGCGCTAATTTCACTCAACTTTCCGAGTTTAAGAGGGGTCGGATAATCGGGTTACGTAAAGTGAGTGAGTTTCTTTTAAAGAAATCGCTAATCTGGTGAATTGAAACGAAGCTACTGTAATGAGATGTTGTCAAGTGTGGTTTCAAGAAGACTACAACTATTTCCTAGAGACTGATTTTCCACAAGGGCATTTGCGAACCAGTGGTTTGATGCTGTCGGAAGGGCCATAACAATGAGGACATTTTAGCTCCAAACAAGGTTATTTGGACTGTTTTTATACCGTCCCCATCTTGTACTACCTCTGACCCCACAGCATCGTCGGCAACGATGGGTATGGAGTGGGGAGAGACTTCAATGGGATATGGAATAGAACTTAGTCGTGTTCAGCGATGAGTCCAGATTCCGTTTGGGCATACATGATAGCCGTGCAAGAGTGAGGAGAAGACGTGGTAAACGACGGAACTGTGGGTGATATGGTATGGGGTGCTATTCCTTACGGCAGCATGACACGATTAGTGTTCATTTAAGGCCAGCGTTATATCCACGAAGTTCTATAACTACATCTGCTTCCCTTTTTGGTAACATTGCAAGATCCATTTTTTTAGTAGGACAATGTCGTTCGAGTTAGTTTAAACTTTGCAAAAGCGGCCGGTGTAAATCTGCTTCAGTGTCAGTTACATATTGTACTCTTGTTTTTTCTCCCATATAAATCTTGCCAAAAACTTTTATATTATATAAATTGTGTAATGTAATGAATTAAAAGGTTTGATTTAATTTAAAGTTTATTTTCTTCTTTTTAGAACATGTAAATGAAAGCTTGTTTTTAAAAATGTTTTTTAATACTAATTTATTCTTACTATTTTTGGCTAATAAAAACAAACCCCAAAATGCTATAACTTATAACTCTTGTTAAATTATTTTTTAGTAAAATGCCTAATTTCAAATGGTACATATTTTATTTTTTTGCCTTTCCTACTTGAGATCATTAAAATAATGACTGGAAAATTTTAAGCAAAGTTAAAGTTACCCTTTCACTTTTACAAGTAAACATTATCGTTGTATTGCTTTAAATACTATACGTCTGTAAAAACTTCTGAATGTTAACCAGCAAAATAGAAGGGTCACAGTTAGGTGGCAGTAACTTCTGTGAAAACCCAAAGCATACAAAATGTAATACGACTTCGGTTTTCATTGCAGTTACTACTACCTTATTGCGACCCTTGTATTTTACTATTTAAAACAACATAATAATGGTCTTTACTTATGTCAAAATTTTTAAGTCTTAATTTTGATATTTCTAAAAAATAAAGAAGCAAATGCAAAATTTTTATAAAAATACAGTAATAGGAATAAAATCCACTTAAGTATATTTTTAACAAGGGTGGTAAACTTAACAGGAGTGCTCGATTTTTACTATTTGTCCGCAGATATAGGTTATGTTTGGACGTCACCCGTTTTATTTCCCCAAAATGATTATTTTTTTAATTTTTGTTAAATATTCAACTTTTAAGAACTTTTTTTGGATATGCACTTACTATTAAAATGTAATGTATATTATTTTAAAAAATTTAGACTTTATATTACTTGCAAACAAAACAAACAGGCAAATGGATTACGTCACAAATACCGAATTGACATTTAAATTGGCGTATATGGGCTTAAATGGAATCAAGCACTCCTTGTTGAGTTTATTACCCTTGGATTTTTAAAGCTTTTTATTATTTGTCCAAAATATTTTAAAACAGCAATTTTGTCGTACGTGTCTCAGACCTAGTAATATAAATTGGTTAAATTTAAATTTTTTCCCTTAATTTCAAATAACCCCCCGGGTTTTAATATTTTTATATACATATTTTATATATATATATATATATATATATATATATATATATATATATATATATATATATATATATATATATATATATATATATATATATATTCGTGCTGGAGATATCAAAACATTACAAATTGTAAGATTCGTCATTCATAGGCACCGGTGTTAGTAAATGCCGATATCGAATGGGTTACTGTGATGCACAATAATAATGAAAATCTTAGGTAGAAACTTGGCTAAGAAAGAACTCAGTAATTTCGCTGCGGTTAACTTAAAAAGCAAATTCCTAAGAAATTTTAAAGTTTTCTTGCAACGTAATAAAAGGACCAGACTTGTAATAAAGTTTAAATTAACTTACATAAAACGAATAAGTTTTTGCAAACAATTTGAGCAATTGCGAATGAATAGCGGCATTGATGTTTGCTGTTGGAAATTCTTAAGTTAATTTGTGCTTTCAAATTAAGATTTGTTTAGGTCTTATTAAAGAAATTTTTATTTAGAGAATCTGGTCTTTTATGTTTGTCTTACTAAGATACTTGTTTTTTTGCTTAATATTTAGCAGTAGTAACTATAAAAAGTGTAAAGTCAAACGGTATTTTAAGGTTTGCAAGCGAATAAAAAAAAGCCTTACAAAAATGTTTAAAAAATATGTCTTTAAAAGATTAGACTTGTAATATATGCTACTATATGAATTACTTTTTTAGATACTATAACAGAAAAAGTTTTCCATATTGTATTCTCTTATTACCTTAATTGCCATTGTGTCGTGTATATATCGTATACCTATGTTAAAAAAAATATGGTTGCTAGACTCAAAAAAAACCAATAAGGTTTAGGGCAAAGAGAAAAGCCAAATAGTAATGCCTAAAAGTGTCTTAAAAGAAAATTTTAAACCCACTTTATAATGCCAATTAGGTTAGGTTTGGTAATTACGAAAATTCTAAATTTATGAATATACAGGGTGGTCCGTAATGAATGCGCCAAAATGCAATCCTAGTTTAAATTCGTATAAATAACGATGTTAAACCAAATATGCTTTAGTAAAATATCGATCATTAATGAGATACAGGTTTTTACAGTTTAATTTTCTAAACTGTTTTTTCTCTATAGTTCAAGTTGTTTTTGGGATATCGACATGAAAACTAAGGGTTGGGGGTTTTTGGGGAAAAGAAATATTATTTTATTCTACTTTTTAACATCAAGTTTAGATGGCGCTAATCACACCATATTCACACGCCGTTTCATGCCATAACTTTCTTACTATTACCGTTTTATTATTTTTTGTCGAAGTATTTTATGAAGTAATAATTTTTAAGAAAAATTGTACTACATACAGGGTGTTCAAAAAATAGACGAAGATATTGTAATAAGCCATTCCTTGTTTAAAAATATGAGAAAAAGTTCCTATAAACGGAAAGTTTTTAAAATACATGGTGATAACTTTTTAAAAAAATATTAATTTTTTATTAATATTTTAAAAAATATTTACTCGATTCTTCTAAAATTTGGAAATATTATTTGATGTATTAAGAGGTAATTATCCAAAAGTTAAAAAATTTTCAGGGCAGGGCATCCATTTGCGAATAAAATTAAAAAAAGTAGTATTCCTTTTTCACTTTAATATTCGTTGCTTGATTAAGCCCCAAAAATACAATTCATATTTGTATTTTTTCGTATCTCACTTTGTTTTCAAGAAAAAAAAAAAAAAAAGGTTTTATTGCATGCCCTGGTAAAATTTTTATTAATTTTTTTTAAAAAAAAACCGAGGGCCCGGGAAAAAAAAAAAGGTAAATGCCCCAAACATTTACAATTTTATTTCTTATCTCTTCTATTGTTTGTATGGGAGTGGCGTAAACCAGAGTTTTGAGGTGTTTCCATAAATTAAAAATCTACTGGATTTAAGTCAGGGGAGCGAGGTGGCCATTGAATTGGTCTACCTCTCCTAACCCAATATTTCCCAAAGGTGTTATTTAGATGAGTTCTGACATCTATACTAAAATGAGAAAGAGCTTCATCGTGCATAAAAGTTATTTGATTACGTACATTTAGAGGAACTGCTTCGAGCAGTACGGGCTATTCTTGTTGAAGAAACTCTAAGTAAGATTCGCCGTTTAATCTTAAGGGTAAAAAGAAGGGCCCAATTAAATTGTCACCAACAATACTCATCCACACATTTAAAGAAAATTTTTCCTGGTGACGACTTTTTCCCAAAAAACGAGGATTTTCTTTACTTCAAAAAAAAGGATGGGGAAATTAAAATACCATCCCCCGAAATCCCCCTTCGTCCGTAATAAGTATGGTTTTATTAAAATTCTTGTTGTTATTTTAAACCCTTTTTTTAATACCATTGGCAATCTGCAAACGGGGGAAAAAATCTTTAGTAATGCCTGCACAAGTTAAACATGATACGGATAGAGATCGAACGCTGTTAGAATAACACCGATACGTCCTGTTTTATACGGGTTT
>JAHBCN010011781.1:0-28243 GCA_019359885.1 Listronotus oregonensis
AAAATTTTAAATTTTCCAGTATGTATTACATGTAGTAATGAAGCCGCAAATTTTCCATACGAAATAAATTAATTTTGATAATAGGTTTGTTTCAAGTCACGTTTTTTGTACCGCTGTAAGACGGTTTCAAAACTGTTGGAGTCGATGAAACGAGCAAGAGTCGACTTTACACGGTTTTATGTCAGTATAAAAATGACCAAGTTAAAGGTATTAAAAAAATACGACGCTTTCATCAACGCATCGATAAATAAGATACCCCATTACGAACATTTTTAATCGTATCTCGTTTGATATCAAATCATTTTCCTAGATTCTGCGGGAATAAATACACAAGATGACTATTTCATTTTTTAAAGAAAAAAACCACAAATGCGGTCCTGTTCAGTCCTCGTTGGATGACCCTGTACATAAAATTGCATATAACCATAAAATTTTGGCCTAAAGTTTGCCCAAACAAAAAAATGTTATACTAGGTTAACAAAATTTGACAGAATTTTATCCCAAAGATTTTATTTTGAATATAAATTTAAACCAAGAAGGTTATTTAGCTTTTCTTTAGATACATTTTCTATATTTGTGAAAGATATCCTTAGATATGCATTTAATATTTATTAAGAAACAACACTTTTCATATTATAAAAGCAAAAAACAAAGTTTAACAAAGTATAAGACTATTTCTATTTCGAAATTTAACCTTTGTTATAAGACGACCATTGTTTTGTCCATATTTAAACTATTACATTTTATCTTTTTATATAGGAAATGTAATGGAATATTTAATGCTATTAAATTGAGTTTGAATTACATAAAGCATACCTAGCCCCTGGTATACCAACCTTGTAGCAAGCCGTTTACTAAAAAAATAATTTAAAATAAAATTTATTCAACCATTAACAGCTTTAATTGCAAAATTTTTATTATGTTTTAATTACATAAATCTTACTATATTTTAATATTCAAAAAAAAAAAAAAATACAAAAGTGTTCTCTAAAAATAATCTGCCTCCAAATGTTTGTTTTTTTTCTCACCTTCATCTTTATCAAAGTATATCCTTGTACGTGTTTAAAAGACATGAACTTAATAAAAAAAAAAACAGATAAAAATATCTTTATCATAAATTTATTGAATACATTTTAATTGTCCTACAAGTGATTTTAATTATTAACCATTATGTTTAAAAAGTGTTTTGTTTGCATACCAATAGCTACTTGATTTTGAAGGAACATGAAGTTATTTATAGGTATTATATTATGTAACTAACTGTTCTTACCTCGACAAAATATCATATCGTTCAAAAAATGTATATTGATAACACACTGTTTGCGGGACTAAACTAGGACCCATATTTTTTTAACATTTTAAAAGAAACTGAGAATGTAGTATTCTCTATAAAATTTATTTTCATTTGTTTTTGTTTACGTAAATATCAAATAAATATGAACAAAGTTTCGAATCCAAAATAGTACAGCCAGATTGTGGAAAATAAGTACTCCCTCTTGTTCCTCCCGATCAGGACACCGAAAAGGTCGAGCGATGCCGAAGTCTCCCCAGATTAAGGAGAAATTTTCTCCTACCACGGCCGTAGGCAAGCGTCACGTGATAGGAGAAGACTTCTCCTTAAAATGGGGGAGACTCGGCACTCGCATCTGTGTGCCTCGCTAGCGAGTTGTGGGGAGACTTTTTTCCCACAATCTGCTGCACTGATCCAGAAAGGCTCCTTGTTTTAGCTTAAAGTGTCCTGTTAGTTGACCAGACACTGCCCTCATTGCCTTGCGCTGTTTTGCTCGTATTGTCCCTAGTAGTCGGAAAGCTGGCAAATTAACCCGGGAGGTATAATGCTTTAATTAAAAAAAAAAATACAAATTTTTGCATAATTTGCTAATTAACTATTCAAATTCCAGTAACAGGCTGCGGCGAGAGTGTTATTTCTAACCACAGAGCTTGACCAAACATTTTCTGATTGACGGTTGGCTTATCTTTAATTTGATATAAACATTTTAAAGTACTTGTTGGAGCTAAAGCTTGGGTTTATTTTCTACAAGGGCATCTCCTAATAACCCTGCACTTTCCAGCTTCTAGATGAGACAGCTCTATATCAGTCTATCTTAAATCTTCTTCACTTCTCACAGTGTGAATACATAAACTAGCTGCAAATCTGTCCTGCGGCGAGAGTGTAATTTCCAACCACAGTGCTTGACCAAATATTTTTTGATTGACAGTTGGCTTATTTTTAGTTTGATTTAAACATTTTAAAGTGCTTGCTGGAGCTAAAGCTTGGGTTCATTTTGTACAAGGGCATCTCCTAATAACCCTGCACTATCCAGCTTCTAGATGGAACAGCTCTATATCAGTCTATCTTAAATCTTCTTCACTTCTCACAGTATAAACACATGAATTAGCTGCAAATTTACCAGAACCTCTCATTAAATTATTCCTGTTTTATCTTATGTTTATGGTATTCAGTTGTAACCTGCAACTATCTTGCAATTAATATTTCAAAAAGCAAGCATTATTATTTAAATCCAAAATTCCAAAACTATGTTTCTAGACTTAACAATCTGAAAATACTCCTAGTTAAAATAAGTAATGAATAAATTAATAATAATTTAAAATATTTTTTTAATGTAAAGTTTTTCGTTTATTTAGTCTGGCTACTATTATTTTCCCTTTAATATCAAGTAAATATTATATTTTTCGGTACCGGTTGAAGCGATTCATCAAGCAAAATATTGATCCAATGCCAATGCACACCTGGACAGGATATTATTCTCGGTGCATAGGAATAAGTTTGACCTTCTTTGTGTGTAAATATTAAACTCGCCTAGATGGAGCCGAGCCTTTATTGACTACATTGTAGGTAGAAAGAAGCTAGAGTTTCATTAGGGAGATACTGAATAAACTTAAATAACGTGGATACCATCTATCTTTTAGATATTTTTTCCATTTGACCAAGATCAGCATTGGAGTATCTAGGATTTTCAAAATGTTTTATCTAAAAAGTGAGACATGGGACACACACCAAATATACAGGGTGATTCATGAGGAAATGTCAATACTTCAGGTACGTAGTCAGGGTCCAAAAATAAACATAAAAGTCTATACAAATATGGGTCCGCAAGGCCTTCGTTTCCGAGATACAGGGTGTTCACCACAGAGCTGACATGTGCTTAGAAGTAAATGGTGGAATTTTTAAAAACTATAAAACCTAGCTTATGTTTTGCGAAACATAATTTAAGAACAATAATTTTCTTGAAAATTAAAATACATATTGTTTAATTACATATTTTGTTTAATTTTTTTTTTTAATTCTGCTATAATGAAATCAGATGCGTCGTAATTTTTTTAAATCCAAATATCTCGAAAACGGTTGCTCATATCAACTTTTAACAGGTATACCTTTTTAACGTAAAAATTACAAAATAATTATTTAATTTACTTAAAAATGTAATACAGGGTCGTACCAAAAAGTTGTGATTGTTCAAAATAGAAAAAAGACGTGTAGGTGGGTCCCCCTACAAGTAAGAGCCGTAATAAGATTAGATTCAAATCTGTCATACCAAAAATACCCTGGATACGAATTTTTACTCCAATATTTACATTATCGTGGATTTTATTTAAAAAATAGAAAAATTAAATAAAAATTTTAACACCCTGTATTTCAAAAACGAAGGCCTTGCGGACCCATATTTGTATAGACTTTTAAGTTTATTTTTGGACCCTGAGTACGTACCTGAAGCATTGACATTTCCCCCTGGACCACTCTCTATATCACAATGCTATATCTAGGATTTTTTAAATGTTTAGCTACTGGCTTCAAGGAAAACACTTTGGAAAAGAAAATTTTTGTTTTGGGATTTGCGAAAAAAGTTGGTTTTTATTGGAACCCCTCCCCTGAAAAAAATCTAACTTACAAAAATGAATCCTCCATTTGTATATTCTCGTGAATATAATCAATATTTATCGTCAAATCCAAAATTTCGGAAACAGATCTGCATTTTTCTTAAAAATAAAAGCGTCTGAAATATTTTTATAAAAAAATCATTGAGAAAAATGTTTTTAATTGGCTAAAATTTTTAAAAAACATAGATAATTTTACAACATTTGGGATTCGAAAGGCAATAGGCTAATAGGCTAATAGGTAATTGCAAGACTCTTGCTGCAAGATCGAGGTCAAGACCAAGACTAAGAGCGCAATACCCAGACCAAGACCAGATGTATTGACGCAAGATCAGTACCATGACTGGGTAGTATCGACTTGGTCTCGCATTTTGGCAACACTAATTAAGATAATTGTGCGCTTCTTTTGCCATGGTTACAGCAAAACCAAACCCTAAATTTATCTTGGTAATCATTATAACTCTATTGAATTTTAGCGTCTGAGATTTCTAAGCAACTTATACATTTTCTTTATCTAGTAGCTCCCTATTTATACGACCCTTAAAATACATAAGTCGTATTTTAATGTATTTTATATTTTTGACTATAAGACTTTTACCTTATGACATGACATTCGGTTTGTAATTTAGTATAAATGTATACGATTAAAATCATTTTTATTATTTAATTAAAATAAAATACGTACAGGGCCATCCAGCGGAGACTAAACAGGGGATCATATTTGTGGCTTGCCTCTTATTAAAAAAGAAATGTGAAATAGCCATCTTTAATATTTTTTTTCGTGAATCTGTAAGAATACTTATGAAGACAATTTAAATTAAAATAAAAAAAGATACGACATAAAATATCATTTTCTTAATGGTGCCTTATTTCTTGGTTCTTTTATGAAAGCGTCACCTTTTTCTTAAATACGTTTTAATCAAAAATCAGTTAAATTCATTTTTAATAAGCGCAGAATTACTTAAATTTATATAAAAAATGTGCGCATCAATTTCAAAATAAAAAAAGACCGCAATAAATACCTAAAATACCAAAACACAGATAGTCGATTGACTTCTATCAAAATCTAATGCTTTTCTACTTTTAATACATATTGTTAAAAGTAAAAATGCGGGTTTTTAAGCCAATATAGTAAATTCTTTATTGTATATACAGTATCCTTAGAAAACCATTTAGACACGTCTAGATTATCCTTATCAAGCAAATGCAGTTTTCCTTGACAATACGTGATTACTGACCCATTAGTTAATATTACATAAATATGTAACAAAGATATTTAACGATGTTTTAATTACAATACATTGGAATTGCAATGATAGCTTTAGAATTATCGAATTAATAATATCTTTCACCGAATTAATATTATATTTTACCCAAGACAATGAAAGTTATGATTATCAACTCTGACGCTTTGTCATCCGACTATCGCATCTTACGCCATCTGTTATTATCCTTAATTTACTTTATGCTTATTTAATACACTAAAGGATATTGTGGTGAAGTCCATACTAAATATTCTTAAGTTGTAACACAAGGTTGGATTAATGACACAGGACCTTCTCTAATGCAAGGTTCTTGGTTCCGATCCTAATCTGATTTTCGTAAAAGTCTATCTTTTTAACTCGTCTTTAAAACCTTATAACTTAAAACTGATGTTTCTAGCAGAGTTTTGTCGGATAGTTTAAAACATAATCTGTTAAATGCTTTACATTTAGTGATGAGCAAAGCAAGACCAAGACCAAGACCGGGCTAGTCTTGGTCTTGGTCTTGCAAGCCTGGTCTTGGTCTTGGTCTTGCAAGCCAAAAGAAGGTCTTGTTCTTGGTCTTGGTCTTGCACCACCCGGTCTTGGTCTTGGTCTTGGTCTTGCTGCAAGAGTCTTGCTGGTCTTGCTTTTTTTTGGTAGTAATTATTAATACTAAGCAATGTTAAATAAAATATATATTTTTAATACTTAAAAATAAATTAAGATAGAGACTATATTTTTTGCTTTAAAATTTTAAAATATACAAATTTTAACCTTACACATACATTTAAATTATTTGATTAAAAAGAATATTTTTAATGTAGGGGTTTATTAATTTATAGCGCTTCATTTTTAGTTGAATTGAGACACAACCTGCTTTTATACATTTAATAACATATAGAAACATTTAAGTAATAAGAATTATTTAAATTTTCTTTGAAGAAACATATACAATTAAAGCAAATATAAAACGGTGTAGAGTGTGAGCAGAAAAAAAAGACTTAATAACTAACCCGGTGTGACGTGAAATTTCCGTTAGAATGATTCTGATACGAAACACAGGTTTCTGATTAAAAAAAAAGTTATTCAAGGAACTTTTCAGTTCATATGAACTTTTTTTCCTCAAATTAGTCAAAGATTTGCCGTGCAAAGTTTGTTCAAATACGTTATAAACATTCTACATTTACAAGGTGGCTCAATAGTGTAACAAAGCTCGAGATCTCCTCTTATGATAGTGAAAATCTGAACATAAAAAAATTATAGAAAAAAGGGCGTAAATGTAAAATTATTTTTATCCCAGAATTTTCCGAAGAATCCACTGCCACTTAAGAATACTCCCTTATTTTTAACTTTCAACCTAAAATTACAAAATTAATGGAGAAAAATCCATTAAAAAAATCGCCATCTTGTATATTATGCTGGAAATTGTTGAACTGTCACAAAAAAACAATGTCGACGTAGATTAAATATTAAATATCATTTTCGGTTTTGACAAAAATGACGTCATCATTATTCTTCTGGTATTGTTTTGACTTTTCCATCTAAACCAGAAGTGATATTTAAAATAAATTAATCTAAAAAGAACTTCTATGATATGACAAATATATTTTTTATTAATCCATTACATTTATATCTTAGTTTTTAGATGTAATCTTATGGTGCCGCTTCTTACAGTGTGGAACAAAAATAATGTATTATTGGATATTGGAAATTTTTGATTCACTCTGTTAGCAGCATTACTAGATAGCTAATTTAACATCAAAAATATAAAAGTAATTTTTAGCTTCTATAACTTGTGTACCCCTTTTGTCTGTCGTGGACGGTTTCGGAGATAGCGAGCTTTGTCGGACCATTCAGTCACCATCTTAATATTTTTGAAACATGTTATTGAATTTACTCGTTATCGTCGTTAGAGAACTGTATAGAAGAACAAAGTAATCGATTTATTTATTATTTTATCAAAAAAAAACCTGTTACTTATTAAATAATCGCCTTTTGTGTCAGTTCTTGACAATTTTTTTTGTCATGTCTGTATTAAATACCTCTATATATTGAATATGAACATTGAAATTTATAATATTAAAAAAAAAACGCATAAGTGCAAGAGTCTTGCAGGTCGGTCTTGGTCTTGCGTAGTCTTGCACTCCTCAGTCTTGGTCTTGGTCTTGGTCTTACATACCCCGGTCTTGGTCTTGGTCTTGCAAGCGAAAAGCAGTCTTGGTGTTGGTCTTGCTGCAAGACCAAGACCAAGACCGCAAGACCAAGACCGGTCTCACTCATCACTATTTACATTAATATAATCTTTTATACTTTTTTGACGAAATTCACAGAGTATATATTTAGATGCTTCCTAATTTTACAGTTTCTTTTAGGTAGAATCCTTTAATCTTCTATTTTGGGCTACGTCTGAAACACTTGTTCTACAGGCTCTTTCTGTTCCTCCTCTAGTCAAATGTTTTTTTCTCTTTCCCACTTGTGCTCTATTCAATTTGGATATTATTTTTGTACTCCTAAAATTACTCATAATAAACAATATTTCGTAAATCTTTTATTCCTTTATCTTTATAGTGTTACAACTTCGTAAATTTTTTATTCTTTTTATCCTGATGGTGTCACAGCTAAAAAAAAACATATTTTTAGAATAAAATAAACGCTGATTTGTAGCTTAGAAGTTTTAAAATAGTTTAAACATTTCTTAAATAAAGCGTTTTCCAATAAGCATGTCAAAACTTTAAAATGAAACACAATGATAGCTAAAGGTTAAAATCCACTAACCTTTTATTTGACTTGACTTGACTTGCAAATGGGGGCTGTTATACCCCCGGATGGTTTTGCTGCTTAGGCATTCACCAGCTCGCCCTCACCCCTCCAAAGCTTAGCAAGAGGTGGAGCAACCCTTCCACATTGGTTACACCCCCGTTATATCGGGTTAAGAGAGGGGCTAGACATATTTCTTGGAAACTCCGATGTAGTCCGGCTCGAAACCGTATCGAAGCACCCGACTATTTCAAAATAATAAAGCTATTTAAATGCACATTCAGTTGTCGAGAAATGCAGCAACAAAATCCAGATATAACCGGTTTCTGTCAGATCCCTTTTTGTCCTCACGAGCCTGTGCTCTACACCGCCATATGGTCAACGATACCACGTGTGATTTGAAAAAAGGGTTTAGGAATCACTCTGGACTTCAAAAACTACACTTTCACCACATTCCGAATGGCAGGGTGAGTTTTTCCTTGATCTCCGATGGGAAATACAGCAGATACGGCTCCTTCAACCGCCTTCCCGGAAAAAAACTATGTAGTTTTTCTATCGACCGCACCTCACTAGTCGAAGGTCAAGCAGAAACTGAACCTTTTATTTATTTTGAAAAACTATCTTTGACATCATGTTTTAAAAATAATGTTATTCAAATGTCCTCCACGACTTCGCTTGGTTTCGTGCATTCTCGAGCAGTGACGGATGGGCCATAGGGCAAGCCGGGCAAATGCCCGGTGCGCCGCCGAGGTTTCGATACTGCAGCGCCGGTACGTTGAGGAGAAAAAATATCTTTCTTATGTAATAATTAAAAAAATTGAAAAATAAATAACCGTACGCAAGCGGCTTGCAGTGACAGTCGAAGAACGTGCAGATTAAGCGCTATTTAGCCGCTTGGCGCCGATTATCTGGCCAAACGAACAGTAATTTTTTTACTGAAGCGCGCCAATGGGTGTGCGCAGCAAATATGCAAGGTGCATATAATGGTTTTCAAGCTTGGCTAAGTCAGCAAACTGGTGCAGACATACTACATGTTTGGTGCTATGCGCATGTATTGAATTTATTTATTACAGACATAACCAAAAGTCGACAGCTGCTACTTCCCTTTTTTGTTATTTGGTCTTCTAAACGAGGTTGTTTTCTTTTTCAGAGAATCATACCAGAAAATAAATGTTTGAGCATTCAGCAAAAAAATAACGTTGTCATGAATTAATGAAACGAGATGGTATAGCAAACAGATTTCAGTGGAAAAAATTTTGGCAAATTTAATGACAGCAGAAATGCTTTGTATATCTCGCTTATCAAGCACATTTGAAACTGGAAACCGATGGACAATTTTCTGCAGATATTCGTTTTAAAGCCAGAAATTTAAAAGAAAATTTACTGAGATTTCAAATTATTATAACCAACCAGATTTAGTTACGAATTTTGAAATTTGGACTTCTTTATCTAAATACTTGCAAAATTCAGGAATTGATTCTTTAAAACATATTGATTTAGTAAAGCATTTTAAAAATAAAGTAATATTTTTTTACGCAATTTGGAGCGAGTAAAGTCTGCAACAGACAATTTCGTGACGAAAATGAACTTAATAATGAAAGAAAAAGGTATTGACGCCAATGTGGAAGAGGAGTTACCGGTTAAACGCCAAAAGAAAAGAAAAAAAGATCGGACGAATCAGGTTTCGATTCTGAAAAAGAAGAGTTGAGCGTAATTGATAAATACAGAATTAATACTTAGAATCCAACTATCGAATTTTTGCATACCTAGATTTTAAAAATTTCGACGAAGTTAACGAAGGAACAATACCAGTGAATGCTTTTGGTCAGCTCTGCAAACTGTTGATAAAAATAAACGAAGAAGCTACCGCGGAACGTTTGAGAAAAGAATCGATTTGATCCGCTTTGCAGAAAACTGGCCAAATCTGAAAAATGACTTGAGTTAAATTGAAGCTAAAGACAATGATGACGAAGAATTTCCGGACAATTCTGAAAGCGAAGACGAAGTCTATGAAGAACAAGACGATGAAATTCGTTTTCAAAAATTTACCAATTTTTGTGGCTGTTGCGTAATTTGCTGCCTTTCAGTTTAAGAACGATACAGCTTAATATGTAGTTTGATTATCGGTTTGGCATATAAATATCTGGTAACGCAGTACATCACCCAAGTGGCCTGTGAACGCTGTTTTTCAAAACTGAAATTTATCACAAATCGTCTACAAACTACTTTACGTCAGGAACTTTTATCCAGCTTTATGCTCATGGCGGTTCAAAAAGAAATCCTTCATAATCTCAATGTTAAAGAGATAATCGACTGCGTTGCAGAAAATTCCAAATTAATAAAAAAAATATTGCTACTTTAAATTTATATTACGTATGTATCTTTTTGAAAAAAATGTTCCTGATGTTCTCAGTAATATAAAAATATACTTTATCAAAAAAAGTGAATTTAATTTATGTATGTATTGGGGGAGGTGAAGACAAAACTCTTATGGCGCCGAATCACTCCAAATTCCGTAATAATTTTAGCGCCCATCCGTCCCTGTTCTGGAGGCTCAATTCTCCACTACTTTTAGAAACATTTACATGTAGTCCAATCATTATATATATTTTTGTAATTGATGTTAACATACCGGGTGTTCAAATCGATCTCACCATTGATCTCGAAACTATAGAGATAGAAGAGGTTAAATTAGTAAAGTTGCATTTAGGTGCCTAATAACATGCCGTTTAGAAAGTTGTAAGAAATCTGAGTACTTCCAGATATCAGAAAAAAACGAAATTTTGCGATTTCATTTTATTTTTCTGCGTTATTTAAAAGATATGAAAAAAAAAAGACACTTTCTCATGGCCACTTGTTGCTCACAAAACAGAGCGAGAGATTTCCTACGACGTTTCGTTTTCGTTAGACCATCATCAACTTTATTTTTTAAATACGGCACTCAATTGTTTATTGCATTTTTTTGAACCAGTTATAATCCAATTCAATGATGTATAACCTTCATATTTTGTTAAATAACATATTTTCCATAAAAGACAATGACATCATTTCTTATAGGGGCGTTCCATATTTGTTAATAAATATTAAGTGTTATACATTTTGCAATTGGGATAATAAGAGGTCCAAAAAATTAAATAAAAACCCAGGTCCGTATTTAAAAAATAAAGTTGATGATGGTCTAACGAAAACAAAGCGTCATTAAATATCTCAACGCTCTTTGTAGAGCTTAAAGGCCATGAGAAAGTGTCTTTTGTTTTTTCATATCTTGTAAATAACGCCAAAAAAATAAAACGAAATCGCAAAATTTCGTTTTTCGTATCTCCCGGAAGCTCAGAATTTTACAACTTTTAAACGGTATTTGTTGGTACATAAATGCCCCTTTCCCAAAACCATCTTCTATCTCCTATGTTTCCGAAATCAATGGTGGAGTCTTTAACGTATATCTGACTGCATAATGACTTCCGGGATAACCTGTAGATTACTAAAATCAAAAATTCAACCAATTTTTTTTCAGGTAATTTTTTTAAACAATATTTAAAAAAAAAGGAGCCTTTTTGTTTCTTTTTAATATAACAAAAAGTACTGGCTATATCACTTTACTCATAAAAAACCGTTTGTAGAGAATTTAAAAACATACAAAATGGTTTTTGAAAAATCCCTATCCGAACATTTTTCACCGATTAAAGCCGGAAAAGGCTAAAAACAGATCTTTTTTCAAAATGTTTTTGGAAAATTATAGTCAATAACATATAGGTACTTTAAGCTGCCGAAAGATGAAAATTGTCGCATTAATAGTTTTTAATTCAATCGCGCTATAAACAAATTATAGCCCTTATCTTGGAAGTACCGTGAATATTAAACAAATTGTCCGATTTGAATTTTTAAAACAGCTTTTTAAAGTTGAGATGTAAAGCTACAAATTGTATATTTCACATTTTCATATAAGTTTGGAGAACATTGTTAAAAATGCTTGTGAACCTACCATTTGTATGTTAAAAATATTGTTTAATTTCTTTCCACATACAATGTCAACATAGTTTTGTTTCTAGGATATTAGGTAGCTTTTGTTTTATAGCCCACTGTGATTTAAAGTAAGTAACAAAGTTTTAATAAATCTCCTAGAAAACCAATATCATCCATGGTTTGTTATATGTTTAAAATGAGAATTTAATATGCTTATTTTTTCGATTAAAATACACAGGGTGTTCCATTGAAAAACAATAAGTTTAGAACCGATAACTTTTTTACCTAACCCCGTATAATTATTCTGAAAACGGCAGATTATCCAACAATCATTAGAAAGAAACTTAAAAAAACATTTCTTTGTATCTATTTTAACTAAGAAAATATAGGGTCATTCTGAAATTGATTTTTTCCCGTATCTCTTAAGCAAATAAAATTTTTTAAATTTTGATTTTACAATTTTCAATTTGACCCAAAAAGAGCAGAAGACGCCTATATTATTTTTTTGATAAAACAAACAATTACGGAAATACCCTATAAAAGTATCGAAAACGGGACACCCTGTAGAAGTAAAATTAAAGCGTCTGTATTCCTACAAACATATTAAGCCGCATTTACACCAAAGTCTTTCACTAAGTTTTCCACAAGTTACGGCAATTTGTTGCTTTTTCTACAAAATACAGCAACTTCTTCTGTCTTCCACTTGTGGAGAGACAAATCTTCCACTAAATTTTGTTTTCCCCCGGACTGTCGTCGCGTTTACACCAAAGTCTTCAACTAAGTTTTCCACAAGTTGCGGCAATTTGTTGCTTTTTCTACAAAATACAGCAACTTTTTCTGCTTCCACTTGTAGAGAGACAAATCTTTCACTTAATTTTAATTTCCCGCGGAGTGTCGGTAAAGATCAAAGAAAGTTGACAACTAAAAGTGGAAGATTTATTGCTGCGCGCTTTGCGCAAGCAGCTTGTAGAAAACTACTACCTAAATCTTTCGCGCCAATTCTTTGGTAACAAGTTTTCCACTTGTTTCTCTAAATTTAAGAAGAGCAACTTTTAGTTTTCTACAAAAAATCTTAAACTTGTTGCTCTAATTTGAGAAGTACAACTTTTAGTTGACAACTTTTAGTTTTCTACAAACAATCTTTTGTCAACTTTAAGTTGTCAGCTTTGGTGTAAACGCGCCTTAAAAAGATAAAAAAAAGTTGACAACTAAAAGTGGAAGATTTGTTGCTGCACGCTTTGCACAAGCAACTTGTAGAAGACTAGTGGAGAACTGGAGAACTACTGCCTTCGCGCTAATTCTTTGGCAACAAGTTTTTTACTTGTTTCTCTAAATGTGAGAAAAGCAACTTTAAGTTTTCTTCAAAAAAATTTCCACTTGTTGCTCTAATTTAAGAAAAGCAACTTTTAGTTGACAATTTTTAGTTTCCTACAAATTTTTTTTGTCAACTTTGGTGTAAACGCGCCTTTAGGTTGTTACTTATCATTCTAAAGAGCATACAAATTAAAGTGTCTTGTTTTTTTTTAAGATGAAAAATGCCACCTTTTGAGTATTTACCTCTTATAATAAAATATCGAAAACAATTTCAAGGATAATTAAACATACAAAACGCAGTAATTGAACCTTGAACTTAAAATTAAATTTAACTTGTTGCTTTTTAAAAGATGCAGGTTATTAAGTATTCACAGAAAGCTGTTGTCCTTAATGCTACTTTACATATTTTATTGAACTATTTAAAAATCATTAAGATTCCTATTCACCCGCCAGTTGTTTTAATTTACTAAGTATTTATAAATTTTTTTAAATTTAATGTGGGCAAATGTATTCCGTGCAAGTCTCTTACTTGAAATGGACTCTATTAATCGACAACAAGTTTTTTTTTTGGACAAATGGTCGTACCCACGGATTAGTATTTTGAAATATGATGTTATCAAAAGTGATTGTAAAACAATACTAATTTTCAACTGACTATACTTTTTACCTTGATAAAAATAAAAACGGGACAGTTGCTCTTCCAAGATATATCAACGCAATCTTTCGTCAAATTTAAATTTTATGTCAATACAGACAATGTTTCCACCAGTACACAAAAATCTTAAAATCCGTTTTCATAGCAGACAAAGCAGCAACACGCTCACCAATTTAATTATGAAACCTACCTACTTTCCAGGGTTCCCACCTGTAATTCTAACCCTCTAGATCTCTTCCTTACTTACACTCCCGAACTCTACCAAGCATCAGTTACTGCTCCCCTTGGTCTCTCTGACCATGGTTTGGTCACCGTATCATACCTAACACATTCTGAGGCAACTGATCCCATGCCGCCACGAACCATCTGGCACTACAACTCGGCTGACTGGGATGGTCTCAGAGATTTTCTTTGCCAACTATCCTTGGAATCCCACCTGTTTCTCTACTCACGATCCTTTCAAAATATGTAAACAAATTACCAAAACAATTCAACTAGGCATTGAGATCTTTATTCCCCACACAAAAAAGAATTTCATAACTTCAATTTACAAACCGTGGTTTTCTAAATCCTGTGACAAAGCCCACAAAAAGTTTCTCCAAAACCCTGCCCCGGGAAAATGGGAAGGGCGCATCGAAGCAAGAAATCAATATAATCAAACCATCTCTGAAGCAAAGACCTTTTAACAATTGGATAAAAGAAAAAGTTCTCTCTTGCTCGAAGAGCAGAAAAATTTTTGGTCCCTTGCCAAAAATATGAGTCAAAACTTCTGCACAAATTCTTTTCCACCCCTAATCTCCGAAGATAGAATTGTTTCCGCCTCTAAAGGAAAAGCCGAACTATTTGCCAAACAATTTGCTGCCAATTCTACGGTTGATCCTCCTATTGATCCTCCTCTTCCAACAGTTGCCCCTGTTTCTCATGTAATGTCCGATATTATTTTCAAAGTCAAACACACCAAGCGTATTCTTTCTTCTCTTAATACTAAAAAATCATACCAGCAATCGTCTTTAAAAAAATGTGTTCCCGAGCTTGCACCCATCCTAACTCGCCTCTTTTGAATCTCTTACGACACGGGCATTTTCCCGGAGAGTTGGAAAGCTGCACGTGTGTAACCTGTCCCCAAAAAAGGATCCAAAACTCTCCCTTCTAACTATAGACCTATATCTCTTTTTTCTATTATCTGCAAAGTAATGAAAAAATTTATCAATTCCTAAATCTTAAAGTATCTGGAAAAACTGAAGATCTTGCGTGATAGACAGTATGAATTCCGTCACAGACGATCCACAGCTGATCTTCTTTCCTTTGTCTCACACAACTTTAACAAGTCCCTTGAGTTTCTTGGTGAATCCCAGATCGTTGCTCATGACATATCCAAAGCTTTCGATCAGGTCTGGCATGACAGGCTTCTTAATAAACTTTCTTCTTACGGTCTTCCACCTAAGCTTTGCTCTTGGCTCTCCAGTTTCCTTTAGAATCGACGTATATCAGTTACTGTGAATGGTCATTCTTCCAGCTTCTACCAAATTAACGCGTCCGAGAATTTTTCTAAAAAATTACTTGTTTTTAATTTATTGAATTTATTCCAAGAAACTCACATTGCAAATTAAAATTTAAAGCCCTTTTTTCGTCATAAAATTGTTAAAATAATCGAAATATCGCCATATGTACAATACTGACTAACGATCTTAATGAACAAACACCAGATGTTTTTGATTGAATTTATGTTTTAATGAAATAAAAAAAAACTGGTTAATTAAGTTAATTTTAACACTTTAAGTGAAATGATTTACCATTCCGACTAAACAAAATTATTATTAGGATAATATATTGATATTAATTGTGGAAATTTGTTAGATATAATTATTTTAATGGCTGGTAAATGGCTGGAATGTTTTAAGATATGGCCGAGGGATTGAAATGTAATTTAAGTTCATTTTAGGTTATAAAGCTGGTAACAAAACACCAAAATTGCAAACGGGAAATTATCTAGGAATCTTAATTGATGAAAACTGGATATTTTTTTTATTAAATCATTATTTAAATACAATTAAAAAAAAACTTGTGAATAACATTTATTTTAGCAAGCTTAGTAACATGATTTTAAAAGTCAAAGCCTTCGTACTAACTTACCCTGGGTGTTTTGAAAGAAATAAAGGGTAGGGATGGTGGAAACAGGATTTTTAAAAGAACAGGTACAACCTGTTCCAGTTTATAAAAAATACCTGTTTGGAAAAACTGCTCCAGTTTCAAACATTTCCGGAACCGTACTTGCTTCGAGCTTCACCCGTTTCGTTGCATTTCGATTAGGGTGAAAGTGCTTCAGCTCCAAATCGTTCGGAAAATGCTCTTCGCGCCCTTATGCATCCACTGTTAACACAAACAAAAAAACAGTTGGCAGCTGAAGCAGGAAAGAACGAACAAGAAAGACGCTTATGATCTTTTCAGTCCTACATTTGGGTGAAAGAGGGAATCGAATGATTATCGGAACATAGATAACTTATTGAACTATATTTTTCAACCCGTTTCGGAAAGAATGAAACCTGTTCTAAAACGCCATGCTAATAAGAGGTAGTCATTAGGACGAGACATGCTAATTCTTTGGAGCAAAAACCTAAATACCCCTTAAAGAACGACAAGTCCCCCACAGGTCATTTTCAAGAACAATAAGCTTTAAAAAAGCGGGCCCAAGTCTTCCCTTTAAAAAAAAATCAAAATGCAAGATTTACCCCCAAAAATATTTTAAAGGGAGGATCTAAACTAAATAACTCTCGAAGCTTTTGAGTAATATTTTCAACTTTTCTGCCGTTCTCAGTCTAATATTAATTGAAAATCCTCTTTAAATATCTCACCTGCCAATTTTTTTTTAATGGGCTCTAGACTGGCGAAACTGAATATTAAAAAAAGGTTTTACTTTTAACAAAGCTAAATCGATTAGTTGTGGAAAAAAATGAGAGTGTTTTATGTAAAGAAGAAACGAGTTGATTCTAGTACTGAGCATTGGACCCAAGGGGAAATTAATATAAAAAAGCCCAAAAGAGCTATTTTTCAAAATTTAGAAAAGTCTATTTAAAAAGGGAAGGCCCCAAAAAAGGTAAAAGGGAAAGGGGTTTGTTAATGAGCGCATTAGCCAGATATGGGGAAAAACCCAAATATACCCCAAAAAAACGATCCCCGGGGCTTGCTAAAAACCTAAAAGGGCCTTGGGGTTATTATTAAAAAATCCCAAAAAAAGATCTTTTGGTTTTTTTGGGCAGAATTCGTACTGACCGTCATAAATAAGGGGTTTTTTCCAAAATTTTTGGAAAAATTCCCCTTTTTCTTTTCCCCCAAAAACCCTTTTTAAAAAAAATTAAAATTTAAAAAAGGGCCCCGGGGGCAGTTTCCCGGACTGCTTTCCCCTTCGGGAAACCCCTCCATTCTTTTTTTTTATCCACCCGGTTTTTTGGAATTAAAATAAGAAAAAAATCCCCCTTGATCCCCTTTGGAAAGGAAAAAATTTTGGAAGTAAAAAATTTTTGGGGAAAAAGGGGGAGATTTGACCCAAAATATTTTACGGGGGGTTTTTCCTTGGAAAAACCCCGAAAAATTTTAAAAGGTTTCAATGAATTTGATCGATCAAAAAGCCCCGATAAAATTTATCCCCCCCCTTTTAAAAAAATTTTCAAAAAAAATCAGGGTTTTGGAAAAATTTCTAGCAAAACAATATCCCCCCCAATTTAAAACCAGACGTTATATCCCTTTATCAGCTAATAAATAAAAACACTACGCTAATAGCCCTTTCCCCAAAAAAAGTTTTTAAAAATTCGATAAAGGGGGGAAAATCTCATTTTTTAATGTGACAGAGGGGAAAATTCATCACCCCAAAACTCCAAATTTTAAACCCCCTTTCACCCCTTCCCCTTTTAAAAAAAAAATATTTCCAAAACCCAGCTAAAATTTTCCAAAAAATTTCCTAAAATTTGGGGTTTTTAATTAATTTTAAAAACCATGTTCTCCTTCCTTAAATTTGGAATGGAACTTGCCGTATTTCATTTGTGAGATATTTTTTTTTATTTAAAAAAAAAATTATATAAAAAAAAAATTTTATATAAAACTCAAATTTTTGACGATTTTTTACAAAATTTAAGTGTTTTTAAAACACTTTATTAATTTCACAGGCGGCAACAGTGGAACAATAACAAACCAAACACAAAACTTTAATTTTAAGGTTATCAATTCAGTTAATAACTTTCCCTTTTTGGGGTTTCTAAAAAGGGGTTTAAAAGGGTATGGGCCCAATGCATGATGGCCCATTCGAAAAAAAAGTCCGCCCGTATGAAAATAACGTCAGAGTTCCCCCGATTTTGCGCAATATCAAATTCCACAAATAATTTAATGTGGCCCCCACACACTGTAAACGTGTTGTTGGCAACACATTATATTTTTTGGGGCCGTATTAGTTTCGATTGTTTTTATGTGATTATATTTTGTGGTTGCAGAAGTTTTTGGATTGATAAAAAGCTTATTTTAGTGATTAGTGATTAAATTGGATATAATTTTGTTTTTTTTGTTTGTTACTTAAAAATTTGAAAAAAATGACAAAGGTTTATGGTTTTTTCTTGCAAATCTGGGGGAACATCCCCCTTTTTTTTCTTTAGGTAATATTTTTTTAAATTAGGTTTTCTTGAGACTAACTTAAAACCGAATAAAAATAATATATCAATTATAAATAATGAAAATGAAAATTTAAGGAAAAAAGTAGAAAACTAACAATCTTAACTATCTTTTAGATGATTCCGCAATTTTTTATTTTGTGGTTATTTAAAAAAAAGGTTTTTTACAGGTACTTTTATTTAATTTAATAATTTAGTACATTCTTTTAAAAAATTAAAATTTTAAATACTGGCAACCAGGCAAATTTTAATATATCAGGTCCCCTAATTGAATGAAAAAAATACAATTTATGTTAAAGTTCCTTTTGCTTTTTTTCCGGATTTGTTTAAAAAAAAATTTTTTTTTTTCTTAAACTTCTTTTTAACTTTTAACCTCGACATAAAGAACACATAATATTTAACGGATACTGTTACAATGGATCCTAGGTACCAAAAAGGGTTTCTAAACATTTTAAACCCTGTTATTCTGTCTCATGAATGTTTGTTTTTTAATTTAAAAGTATCCCCTTTTAAAAACGGGTTTAAAAATTTTATTTTTCAAACCCCGAATCTTAGGTTAATTAACCCCCTTTTACACTTCTTCCCCCTTCTTTTACCCCAAAAAATTTGGGATAAGTACATGAAATAAAAATGTTTGAAATTTTTTTTTAAAAAAAAACGTTTTTATTTATTTACAAATTTTTTTTGGAAAAAAAACAAAACTCCCAAAATATCGACCTTTTAAATAGAAGGCTGAAAATGGCGCCATCTATTCTTTCCCTATTATATCAGATTTTTATTAAATCCAATACACAAAATTTTTTTAAAAATTCTATGGTTAAAAAGTTTAATAACCAAAATTTTTTTTCCCAAAAAAAAAACAAGGGGAAAGTTAAAATTTTAAAATTTTTAAAATTTTCAACTTTATAGATAGTAACATAAATTTAAAGTTGGGCCGATACAAAATTTTTTGCCAAACCCCCAAAAGGGCCCAACCCCCCATTCCCTCCCCCGCACGCCTGGAAAATTTTTTTTCTACGGGATTGGGTTCCCCTACACCTTTAAACTTCCTTGGTGCTACTCGTGTTTTTAACAAATAAGGTGTATTGCTGTTCAAATATGGTGGTTAAAATTTCCCCCAATAATCAATAATACTTTTTTTCCTTTTTTTTTCATTTTTTGATCATAATTCCAGGAAAAAATATCAAAAAAAATGAATCCATTTCTAAAAACTGTAAGTATTCGGAAAATTTATTTTAAAAAAAAAATATTTTTCATAACTTCAATAAAAATCGAATTTTTATTTGGATCTATCTTTCTTTTTCAACAGGGTGGCTTTTTTTTAAAAGAAGAAAAAAAAATTTTTAAGTATTTAAAAAATTGGGTTGGGTGAATTTTTTTAATTTTCATTCCCCAGAAAAAAAAAAAAAAATGGTGCAGGTAAAAAAAAGAAAATTTAAAAATTTAAAAAAAAAAAATTAAAAAGAATGTTTTAAACTGTAAAGGACAAAAAAAGGGAAAAGAAAAACCCCAGCCAAGCCATAGGTTTTATCAGTAACCGGAAACAGTGGTTAAAAAAAAGATACCCCCAAAAATTATCCCCTTTTTGCTGTAGAAAAAAATTTGGGGAATTTTAAAAAAAAATTTAAATCTAAACATACCAATTTTTTTTCCGTACCCAAAAGGTCAAAAAACCCCAAAATTAAAATGTGGTACTTTTAAAGGGGGGGGTTAAAAAAACGTTTGAATACCTGGGGGTTTTTTAATGGTTAAAAAAAACAAAAAAAAAGATATGGAATATTTATTTATTTTTTAAAAAAACCCGGGGAAGTTAATGCCCTTTTTTAAAACCCATCAAAGGGGTGTTTTTTAAAAGTAACAAATACCTCCTTTTTTTAAAAGGGTTTTTTTTTGGTAAAGTAGTAATTTGTTTTCCTGATCTACCTTTTTTTCATATTTTTACCAAAAATTAAAAACAAAAAAATGATAAAATAAAATCCACCTTTAAATTTTTTTTCCTTTATATCCTTCGTGGTGTTTGCCAGTCCCAAAATAAAAAAAAAGGGAAAAAAAAAATTTTTCCCCGGATGAGGGAAATAAAAAAAAAATTATCCAAATCAAAAATTAAAATTAAAAATCCCCCATAGGTGTGGATGAAAAAACATCGAAGAATTTAAATTTTAATTTTTTGGGTATTTTTCGGTTTTTTAAGGAAAAAAAAAAGAAATTTTTTTATTCTTGCTAATTTGGGGGGTATCCTGGATTTTTAAAAAAAAAAAAATCCCCCTACCTTCCTCTGAAAAAAAATTTGTCTTCTCTAGTATCTATATCATGAAAATTGGATGGTTAAAAATGTTTTTTTCTATCTGATAAGAAGGTATACATATATAAACACATTTTTTTAATTTTAAAAGCTTACATGTGTGGCTAAATCTTTTCCCCCAAAAACATAATTGGTTTTTAATTATATTTTAAAAAAACTTTCTTTTTTCCCAGTTCGCCCTTCTTAAATTTTTACAGACGGGCCCTAATTGTCCTGCAATAGCCTAAAATTCTTATTTTTCTTCCGGGGGCCCCCATACCATTACACCTGCATATGATGAATATCTCTTTTCATATAAAACTGCTGATGACGTCATTCTCCTTTCCTTTTTTTAAGGTTATCTCTCCAAAATTCGGTCGTCTGGGGGTTGTTCAGAAACCAATGGCCCCCAAAATAAGAACTTTAAAAAAACCAAAATTTTTTTTAATCGCTGTTACTATTAATAGCGTCAAAAATCATTTTTCCCCATCTGCTTAAAATGACGATATCAAAAAAAAAAACGGAACAAATTGAAAAACCCCTTTTTTTTCAAAGTTGGTTTATTAAATTCCCGATAGCTTTGCATCTGTAATAAAATTAATTTTAAAAAAAATATTTGGGGTTTTTTTTTAAATTGGTCCAAAACTTGGTTTTTCAATTTTTTTTTGGGAAAACCAATAAAATAAATATTAATTTTTTTACCAAATTTTTTAAAAAAAAAAAAAATTTTTTAAAAATTTTTTAAAAAAATAATAGCAAATTTTAAAAAAAATATAAAACTTTTTTAAATAAAAACTTAACAAATACTTCTCTTTTGACCCATTTTTTGTCGTTTTCGGGGGCCCCCCAACCCCCTTTTCCCCAAAAGAAATATAAAAATTTTTTTTTTTTTTTAAAAAATTTTTAAAATTTCCCCTTATCACTTCGGTAAAAAAAGAATTTTATTTTTCAAACCGGCCAATTTTTTTTTTAATCCCTTTCCCCCGTATTCTTTAAGAAATTAAAAATTAAAAAAAAAAAAAAAACTTTGGGTTTGGGTCTGGTTTACATTACTCGAACATTATTGGGATAGTGAAAAATAGTAGTATACTCTGTATAAAATTTAAAAAAACTATGCAGTGCAGTAATTACCCTTTTTTTGGATTTTTTGGTTTTTGATAGGGCCTGGGTGAAAGTGGGGGAAAAAAAATTAAAATTTTTTCAACTAGCTAGTATTTGGGTTTTAAACCCAAAAAATTTTAAAAAAAACTTAAGTTTTAATATTTTAGTGGCAGTGTTGAATAGCAAAATTTTTTTGTGGTTTCAAAATTTTTACAGAATGGGGATTTTCCTTGAAATCATTTTTTATTGGGGAAAAAAGGGGGTTTGAAAAAATTTATGAAACTTTAATCAGTAAATCAATTAAACAAGAAGCTTTAAAAGCCGTCTCCACCCCAAAACTCCCAATTATTTTATAAGGGATATTATTATTAGTGAAGAAAAATTAACAAAAAAAAAAACGTAGTGATTTTCAATCTCCCCCTATAGAAAAAAAGTGATCAGGACCTAATAAGAAGAAATTTAAAAGTCTTTTTTTAAGGCAGTTTTCCTACTTTGGATAAACTGAAAAAAAAAGGGGGGAAAGGGCCCCGAAACCAATATAAATATTAGCCGTGCCACCCCCCCATAGGTTTTTAAAAAAAGGAATTGAAATACCGCAAAATGCCCAAAAAAACAAATAGTAATGGAATCCAGTTGCATTTGGGAAATTTTTAATTCCTTCAAGAAAATTAAAAGTTATCCCCAAAAAAAGGATCCATAATTTACCTTGGTGAAACATGGTTCGATACCCGGCAGTACCCAAAAGGGGGGGGTTGTTTAAAAAAAACCCCAATAAAAAAACGCATTCCTTTAAACCCCTTTGGTTAGAAGACGGATTTGTCCGAAACTGCTTGTTGTTGTCTCAAAGGATTTTAAAGGGTTTAGCTTGGATTATCATGAGGATACAAGTGGGGGAATTTTAAAAAAAGGGTTTTTTAAAATTATTTTTTAAAAAAAATTCCCCAAAAAAAGTGTTTTGTTGGAAAAGCAAGCTACCCCACCCCTCTGCTAAAAAACCCCAAATTTAAAAATTAAAAAAAAGGGTAGGAATATTTGTTGAAAATAATATTTTTTTTTTTGGGTTCAAAAAAACGCATTTTTTTAAACCCCAAAATTATACGAAATTTAAAAAAGCAATATGTATGTGATAATTTGGCTGAACATTTGGGATACTTTTTTTTGGGGGTTCCCCCTATCACTGTATTTTAAACCCCCCCTAGAGCATTTTTGGTACCAAGAAAAAACAAAAATCAGGGGGAGAAAATTTTTCACCTATTTTAAAAATCCCAGTGTTATAAATTTGTTTAAAAATGTAATTACAAACCCCCCTTTTTAGGGGGTGGAAAAATTCACTGGGATATTTAAAAATTGGGGACTCTTACATTTCTATCCAAAAAAAACAAAAAAACCTATTGTAATTAATCTCAATGATAACTCTGATAGTGAAACAGAATTAGTTTTAAAAAATTTAAAAAATTAAAAAGTAATTATGTATAGAAAATTGAGTTAAAAAATTTTTTAAAAACCCCTTTCATATATTTAATTTCTAAATGTAATTGTAAGATTATACCTACCTAAAAAAACAATAAATTATAAACCTTTATAATATTAAAGTACCCCCCCAATGTTCTGTCCTTTAATCCCCACCGATCTGCAGTTTTTGTTTGGCGGTTTTAAAAAAGAAAAAGAAGAAAAGCTAACGGGTTTTCTTTGAAAAAGAATAAAAATTTAATTTTTTAAATGCAAAAAAATTTTTTTCAGATAACTTAAATTTCGTATTATTTTTTTTATGTTTTAATCATTAATCAGAAATAATTGTAAGGGTTTAACATTTTTTTTAAAGGCCAAAAAATTTGGTATAGAATAGTAACATTACGTCCCCCCGAGCCCCAATCAACGCACTTTTAATTTTTCCAAATTTTCCCTTTTTTTTTTCAAAAAAAAACTTTGGTTGTCCTTTTTTTAGTCGTGACCCATTTTAAAAAGGGTTTTTACGGACCGCCGGTGGTTCGCGGACCCCCCGGTTTTGGGGAAACCCTGGTCAAAAAATTCATTCACGCTTATCAATATTTCTGGGTGTATACATTGGGGGCAATCCATTAAAGCGTTCCCCACCAGTCAAATTTATTAAGTAATCTTTTAGTATTTAATATTTTGTAGTATTTAGTACAAAAAGACCTTTTGCAAGTACAGATGGAAATTCCCAGTTTATATCTGAACTGTCCTTAAAGATTGTCGTAAGATTTTTTCAGTTCATCTCTTTTGTCATCTATCATCTATATTTTCATATACGTTTTGAGAATAGAATTTGCTCATCCATTTACATTTAATACTATTTCACAACTGACAGGATGAAATATAATACTGTTTTCTTAATACGACATAAACATTTTTACAACATGTTCAGTAAAATAATGGGTAAACAAACACGACCTCTAAATTTTTGAAAGTGTCTGACTGTTGAAAAAATATTCTTAAAAGGCCCCTAATCGGTTTTTTTTGCATCTCACTTTCATGGCAAAATTTCCCTTTTTAAACCCAATACTGAAAAAACAGGGTGTCCCAAATTCAGGCCATCATTGGGATCTGGGGAAAAATAAAGAGATACGAGGTCGGTCAAATGGAAAAATTTTCACAATTTAATGCTGATCAAAATGCCCCCTAAAATTAAAAAAAAGTGGAATACTTTCGAAGACTTCTGGAAAAAAACAAATATTTGCGATTTCTTTTTTTTTATGACTCTATTTGAATAGATATAACAAAATCAATTTGACACACCGACGTTTCGTCATTGAACTGCCATCGTCAACTTAAGTTTTTTTTTAAAAGGGGGTTTTTTTTTTTTACAATTTTAAAAGTTTTAAAATTCCCCAAATCCAATGATGTATTGCACTAATTTGGAAAAATTATTTTATTTTTTCCCAAAAAGGGGTTTTACCAAAAGCTATTATCTGTCTCTCTCTAACATATGATTTCTAATGGAAATTGCCAATAATATAATTTTTTTTAATAAGTGCGACACATCATATGTTTTGGGAAATTTAAAAAATTTAAAAATTTACAAAAAAAACCCCGGGCCGTATTTAAAAAAAAATTGATGATGGCAGCTGGAAGATTAAACGTCGGTTGTAAATCTAATAACTTTTTTCTTGTAAAAGGAAAAAAAAAGCAATAGGAATGTATAATAATTTTTTTTTACATTTATTTAAATAAAGTCATAGTAAAAAAAAAATTAAATCGCGAACCTTCGGTTTTCCGTCTTTGAAAGTATTCGAAATTTTTAAACTTTTAAGTTGACATTTTGGTCAGCTTAAAAAAGAAAAAAAAAAATTTTTTTTTAAAATATAAGTTAACGTCTTTACTGCTACAATTTAACTGGAATTTTTAAATTTTTTTTGTATTACAATTTAATATTAAATTTAAAAGAACCAACCGCTTCACCCCGGTTTTCCCCAGTTATAGACTTGTGCACGAACAGTGTGCATAGAGTCAATTAACTCTTGAAGTTGCAGATCCCCAAAAAAAAAAAACCTTTTAAAAAAATAAACGTTGCGTAACAAGTCGTTTCCCCCGTTTAAATATGAAAAAAAAGTTAAACATGTAAATTAAATAATAATTAAAATTAAATTTTTTTAAATTTTTTTGCTTTAAAAAAGTTTAGACTTTTCTTAAAATTATGCCGTTATGTCACAAATAAACAATAAATTAAACAACAATCTATGGAAAAAAAGGTCAAACCTATCAAAAAATAAACCCAATTTTTATAATCTGTTCATGTTCGATTGAGAAAAGCATCTGAAAAAAAATTTTTTTGCTTTGGGTTTAAAAAAAGTCAGTTATCATGGTGTTTTTCTCAAAAAAAAATGAACCAATTATAGGTGAACGGGTTTAAAAAAAAAAACCAAAACCCCCTAATTAAAAAAAGCATGATAGGTTTTGTCGGGGGGAAAACCCCTGATTGTAAGTGCGGTTATTAATTCAAGTGCCCAAAAAAAATGCTTTATGCTTTTTTATGATTTTTTTCAAGAAAAAAAAAAAAAAAAATTTTAAAACAAATGTTCTAAAAAAATTTGAAAGGGGAATCATCACACTAAAAACCTAAGTTTAAAAAAAAAAAAAAATTTTTTTTTAATGAAACCATCCCCCAGACAATTCAAAACTTCAAAAAAAATTATATTTAATATGCTAGTAGAAGCACAATACATTTTTTACCGTTTAAAATTTTTTTACCAAAAGTTTGCATTTGGGTTTTTTAAAACCCTATGTGCACAAAATTACAACCCTTGCATTGCAAGGGTAAATTTCCTGTAATTCTATTTTTTATTGGATACTATAATAATGTGATTGCAATATTTAGGTATTACCATAAGGTTAGTCAGTATACTAATTTAATTTTTTTTCCCCGGGTTTTAATGGACTGGTTTTTTCTATTGCGGCCCCCAGCATTGGGATCCTCATTCCAACATGGTTAAAACCCTTGGGTCCTCAACAACCCAACTACAGTAAGTATTGCAAAATAAACTAGTCTTTTTTACTTGTTTTTTTGGAAATGACCTAATTTATTTTCCGGGGGAGCACATCCTCGTGGGCTTTTTGTGCCTAATCTTTTTTTTTTCCAATCCTTCCCCTAGTCTTGTTCCTTCTACAAGTCTGTTCCCCGGACTGGTTGATTTATATATTCCTGTGGGCCCCCTTTTTTTTGCCCAAATTTTTCCCGTCTTTTGTGACTCGACGCTTCCTTTTTTAGGATGTGGTAGGCTGTTTCTTCCCCCTCATTGCCCTTAAAAAATTTGGGGGCCCCATTGGATAAGGGGCCATCTTGTGTAGGTGTCCTCTTGGGGGCCCCAAGGGGGCCCTACCCTTTGCGAAAGGGGTTTCCCTACTTTTTCCAAAAACTTCTTTCTTTTTTTTCTTGGATGGGCCCCTTATGAAGTATTTTCATGTCTTATTCCACTGATGCTGGACCAGTATTTTTCGTATTTGTTTCGGATCCAACCCCCGTTTGCCCTCTTTTTTTGGTTTTGGCGCTCCAAGGCAGGTTCTGGGGAAAAAATGGGGTGGATGAGCCCTGTCTCACTAGCTCATCCCTAGTTGACGGTACCCCCACAGTTATTTTTTTAAAACCCCCAAAAGAATGGTTTCCCCTTTTAAATATTTGGATATGATTGACGAAATTGAAAAAAAATGGGTTCAATAGTTACGACTAAGGGCCCCCCGGCTCTATTATTAACCTCTTTTTGGTCATCTCTGTAACTTATTCAACACTTTTTGGCATTGACTCTAACGCATTGACATGTTTATTTTATAAAATTTAAAAATTTAACCCCCCGCTATCTGTCTCCCCCTTTAAAATAAGGTTTAGATTAGGGTTAACTCCAAATTTTTAAATTTTGGTCTTAAAAAACTTTTAATAGTGTTTAAATGTGTTAAAAAAAAAACAAATGTAGTTCTTGAAAAAATTTTTTTTAAAGTGAAATTTTTTTTAAAAAAAATAAAAAAAAAAAAAGGATAATGTGATAAAATTTTTTTGTTTTAATTCTTTAACAATGGATCAATGTTACCATGCAGGAAAAATCCCCACGTTGTCCCCCTCAAAAAGATGTGACTTTTGGTTTTTTCTCATAGTTTGTTTTCTGTGTCGGTGGTTAAAATTGGGGGCCATCACTGGTAAAAAATTTTTTTAGTTGATAACCAGACTGTGGTTCTTGTTTAAATATAAATTAGGGATGCTGCGGATTATTTTTCCCCCCGCGGATGCGGATTTTAACGTCCACATCCGCGGATGCGTCTGCAGATATTTTTTTTTAAAAAAATATATGGTTTAAATAAAAAACAAAAAAAGTATTTATTTAACAAAATTTTTTTTACCTTTTTTACTTACTTACTTTAGAGTTAAAAATTGGAAAAATAATTTTATAGGGGTTTTTTCAAAATAAAAATTTTAATTTAAAGCCTTATAATTAATCATGGCGGACTATGATTTTCATTATCTAGTTACTAAATATTTTTTTTTTTCAGGGTCGGATTAAGGGGGTTTAATTGATTTTTAAAAATTTTTTTTACGTCCCCATTTTTTTTTTCATAGTCGACGTTATGTTTTCTTTGTTAAAAAAAATGGTTTTACAAATTATTTTGAAAAAAAATTTTTTTGACTCTGCCGGGGAAAAAATGGGTTTTTTCCTTTTTATAGTCTTAAAATTTTTTTTTGGCCAATATTGGAGTAGCCCCAAAACCCCCAAAAAAAAATTTAAAAGGACCAACCCCCCAACAGCTAGGGTTACCTGTAAAGTAAGGAAATTAAAGAAAATTTTGCCCCGGGGGGGGGGGGAGGGGAAAAGGGGCAGGTTGGATTAAAAATTAAATAAAAAATTTTGACTAGTATAATATGGTTTTTTTT
>JAHBCN010011782.1:0-28278 GCA_019359885.1 Listronotus oregonensis
TTTAATAAATATGCAGTTTTCACATTTTATCCCTTGTTTTAAATAGTATTAACATAGATAAATTAGAAAAATGATGCCGTACATATTTATCAGACCATATCTTTTAGAGGTGAAAGTGACGCCAATTTTAAGGGTACTTTATGGCCATCTGATACAGTACGGCATTAACATATTTTTGAAAAGAACAATTGATAATATGATAAAATCACTATGACGTCTAACTGAACTGAAACGGTGTGTATATTATGTCCAAGAATCCGAAACTGTCAATCCCAGTATCAATAGTTTTATATACTTTTTGGTTTAATATATACTTCAAACATTATTGATACATACATACATATAATTGATTTATTTCATTGTAATGATGTGAATTAATAAAACAATCATTTTTTAGAAAAATTCGATAAATTTAATAATGATAATAAAAAATATGGTTTTTCTTTCAATTATTCAGTATCGGAATCAGTTGCTGAGTTGTTATCGGAATCAACGTCTTCATCGACGTCCGAATTATCTTCTCTATTATTTTCTGAAACACAACATAAATATGTCTTTGTCAAAATGAAAGTCTTACGTACAAATTAAAGATGTAAAGATTTATTTATTTACCAATGACGTCATCGTCTTCTTCGCCTGATTCCTCATTCGGTTCCGTTATGTCACAGACTTTTTGGGGGCATTCCTCGCCGTGAAACCAATCGAAATCGTATCGACCGTCATTAACAACCCATCCATAGTTTATTGGAAACAAGGTCGACGGTACTTGTTTGTAGGCATTACACCAAATCTGTGCTATGTAGGTACTTCTCTTCAGATGTTGCTCCAACTCCCGGAAACAAGGGGAAAACGACGCGACGTTGCTTCCAATTTCATAGCTGTCTTTTTGAAAGCTTCATTACTACTTTTCGGCGTAAAAATCCTTTCAAATATCCCGCGCCGACTCCGAAGTGAACAGTACACACATACTAATCGAACTATGTGTGAGTGTACGCAAACACCTTACTCGGGCCCAAGCCGAGTACATCCGAATATAATACGATATTCCCTACAAATGCTAAACGTCGTAACAGAACATCGCTCCAAAAATATGCGAGTACTTATGATACTGAAATTAGCAGACATGTAACAATTTTTGTGTTTTTTTTAATTGAAAAAAATATTTCGTTATATGGATTTTTTCTTTTTCAGTTTTTTTTCCTCTTTGAACCAACGAAAAAGTACGGCACACAAAAAATATTATCTATGCATAAAATACTTTTAAAATAAATTTATTTCATGTTGTGTCAAATCACCCCCTGGACTACGGAAAGAGAGGGAATTGCAACCGTCTATTTTTTCCCCATGTCGCATGATTTTTGTACGGCGTTGCGGAATAATGGATTAGAAGCAGTATTGAAATAGTATGACACAGATGCCGTACAAAATCAAATGACCAAATTTACCCCGGTAATTGTCGGAAAATAAAAAAAATCCGACTTTGTGGCGCACCATTTTTTTACGGCACTGCGCGTTTTCTTATTATTTTTAATGGATCTATCGGTGGTAAGAATGCCGTACAAAAATATGTGACCAAAATGTACTCACTCTACCTGTACTTTCGAATTCTCACCTGCACTCAGTTGGACAGCTTACAAGTGACGGCATAGTGCTGAATCTTATTATTTTATGCTCTTATATCGTTCTAGATAGGTCACCTGGTGGTTCAAATGACCCATAATTTTTTCAACATGGGCCTGTAGTCTATTATCAAATTTCCAGACACTTTCTGTCTAAGCGGAAGCTTTGGTCTAATGCTTTAAATAGGTGTCAACAATAATAGTTGCTGGTCCCTGAAATTTGATTTCAGTTTATAAAAAACTTATTTTTAATCCAGTAATAAGACTGCTGGCCCAATGGATAAACATCTTGTCTCTAAAATAATTCCGGCCAAACATGATTTGTATAAGGATCTTTATTGCAGTATACTATACATATAAAAAGCACCATTGATTTAAAGTGTGGGTTTTTTTTTGGGTGTTGGTAAAAGTAGCTAACAGTATATAAAGGTATAAGTAGAAAGTAAGGCGCGACTTATCGAGCACGACGGCGTAGCCAGAGCTCTCGGAATAGAGCAAATGTTTTTTATGACCAGCAATCCACGAATAATTTTTAAGCTTAAATTTTTCTTTCTGGGCAAAAAGTATTTCGCCCCTTCTAATTCGTATACTTTGTACGTATCCCAATTTAGACTCTATAATATTGTTCTCATAAATGGGGAATAGCGTCTCTTACAACTTGTAGCATTCTTAAATTCATTTGAAAAAAAAACTGTTTCCACTTTTAAAGAAAAGCTTCCTTCTGTCGCCTACTGACAGGCTAGAAAAAATACCTTAAAAAATAATATACAATGCATGTCGAATGCAAAGGAAGCTCCAAAAAAATATATTAAAATACCTAAAATACCTAGAGTACCTTTGCTATTTGTTTCTCGTCTAAAATTATGTTTTTTTTTTTGTTTTCAGGTGGATCTTGGAATTCCCGGGGCGTGCAAGAGAGAGGAGTTGAAAACACATTAAAGAAAAATGGGCTTTATTGATCATAACGGTTTTCGACTCCAAAAATTACATCATTAGAACATTTGCCTATTTGGAAAAAAAGAGAATTTATCAAAAAATAAATCAATTGCAGACCACATTTCAAATGACCGCTTATTTCTTCTACTACAGAAGTGGGATGTGTACAGAGTGTGTAGCTTTTGTGTGTTTTCATATACCAGCTCCCTTATTATAAAAGATATAAGGACGGGGTGGTTACGGCTTACTTTTTTTGAAAAGTTTCAGTGCCGCAAAAAAAAATTATAGCCCCCTTAGTTTCTGACATATAGGGCGATTCTAAAAATTTATTATTTTTAACGCTCCCCTGTATTTTGATTATTTGAAGGATTATCATAAAGTTTCTATGTGGAACTCAGTGGCAGTGTTCTGAAAAGTTCTGTTTCTGAGTAACGTCCCAAACTTGTGTTTTTTGTAAATAAGACACTCTACAAATTATTGTTGTGTTATTCCTTATTTTGAGAGTTCTTCAAATCTTTAATTCTCATTGTGGATAAGTTTGGGTTAGGTTAGATTGCCACAAATACAAGAACTATAGAACTCTATCCCAGGTGTTGTGTGAAAAACAGTATGTACCGGGTGTCCAAATAAGAAAGAACGCCGGGTGTATCTCAGAAAATGTTTATCGCACAGCGTTGGGGAAAAATATTTTTGGTAAAAGTGAACAAGAGAAATAGCCATAAATTATTTTAAGTTTCTGAAAGGGCCGCGGGGGGTGGGGTGGGGTGGGGGGCGTAACTGCAATCTTGAATCTAAAAAAATGATGTTTCTGTGAATTTTGCTATATTAACCTAACAAAAAAATACTTTATTGTTAAAATCAAGGATGATTTAAACCGTTTTTGTCTGAGAATTTTTGCTGTATCTCTAAAAATGAAGTGGTGGAAGTATTTAAATTTCCCTAAAAAACACTCTGAATCTTCCAAACGGCTAAGCCGATTTTAACAAACTTGGGCTAGTTGACAAGAGATTTTCTTGGGCTATAAATGTTATACTATTTGTAGTTTTGTTATTTTCACATTCGCCGCTACAGGGCTTTTTTCGATATTCCTACAGAAATGATTAATTTTCTCAAAAAAATGAAAAAGTAGCTAAGTAATCCATAAACAAGCTCGCGAAACACGTATCTCTGTATCTTATTCCTTTACCTAAAATTTGGACCAAAGAAAAATTTACACGCCAATATCTCAAAAACTATAAAACCTACAAAAATTTTATAAAACATTTATTATGTATTTTTAATTTAGGTTATATAATATTTTTGTCTAAATGTAATACTTTACGGGTTATATTAAAAAAAATCGAAATCCAGAGGTACCTATACCTAAAAAAAATCCGGAAAATTCGATTAGTTGATTATAATTCGTAAAGTATTGCATTAAGCGAAAAGAATATATAACCCAAATTAAAGGTTTCGCAAAAATACATAATTTAAGTAAGATAAAATTTCTTGTAGCATAGTTTATGACAAATAAAATTTCTTGTAGCTTTTATAGTTTTTGAGATATAGACGTATAAAATTTTCTTTGGCCTAAATTTTAGGCAAGGAACAAGATATTGAGATACGGTTTTCTCGAGCTTTTTTCGGCATCATTTAGCTACCTTTTTATTTAAAAAAAAAATATACCAATGCATGTAACTTTTTTAAGAAAATTAAACATTTCTGTTGGAATTTTGAAAAAAACCCTTTAGTGGCGACATGTGAAAGTAACAAAACTTTAAATAATATAACATTTAAAGCCCAATAATATTTTTTTTAAACTAGCTTGTGTTTGTTAAAATGAGCTTAGCCATTAAAAAAAGGGGTTTTTATGGAAAACTTTCAAAAAAATAGGTTTTTCTTTTTTTAAAAAAATTTTTTAATCCAAAATTTTTGGGGGCGTCCTTTCTTATTGGCATTAAAATAAAAAATTTTTTATGTAATTTTTTTCCCGTTATTTTGAAATTTTAAAAATTTAAGTTGCTTTTATTTTTTGTAATTCGAAAAATTAAAATTAAGAATTTCAGAATATTTAATAAATAATAAATTTACTTCAAAAACAAGGTACAAATTAAATAAAAATGGGCAAAAAATGCATATTTTTAAAAGCTTTGTTTTTAAAAATTCTTGCTTTATTAAAGGGGAAGGTACGTGAATTTTACGGGGATTTAAAGTCGTAAACGAATTAAATCCATTTAAAATGGGGGTTTTTCGGAAATCACGCAGTTTTTAATTTATTTTATTTTGTTAGCTTAAATATAAGTCGACGAAAAAAGAGATGACAAAAGGAAATCTAAAAGGGAAACTCAAAAAGTGGCCAGCAGTCCTCGTTTTTTAACCTGTCATCAAAATGTATTCGCCAAAACTCTTAACGTTAACTTTTCCAAAAAAGTTTTTTTTAAGTTTCGACATTTAAACCCAAATTGTGTTAAAGTTTTTTTTTTTAATTGACGTATTCTCGTTATTTTCGGAATTCTTCACAGTTCCTAGATTTTAAAATGCGTACTGGACCAATTCCTCGGATAGGTTTTGATAATGATATCTCACTTAATAAAAGTTTCGGAAGCCAGTAAGTTATTACGGTTGTAAAAAATCTTGTCTATTTAAAGTTTTTTTAAATTATTGCTTTTGCGTGTCAATTGGATCCGTTTATAGGGACCCAAATTCTGGCAACAAACTTTAAACTTGAAGGTTACTTTATGAAAACCAACGGTGCCCAACACATTTATAGCCAGCAGCTTTACAAAAATTTGGATTTTCCAAGGAAAAATTTTTACTTTTTTTTAATTTTAAAGCCGTATAAGCCCGAATTTGCTTTTAGTCAAAACCTCCTTAACATTGCATTTTGCCATTGGAAAAATGGCCCAGTTCGGTCGGCATTTCCTAAACGGCCGGATATTTTGTTTTAGATATTTTTTACGGTTTTGTAAATTCCTATCTTCTTGTTTACTTCGAGGCCAAAACCCGTACACAAAAATTTTTTCCCCAAAAAATTTTTCCAATTTTTGGGCCTAAATTCCCCCATACTTGATACCAGGGGGTACGTTCCATCTGGTGTCCCCAAATAGATGGGCTTGGGTTTTTAAAACCCCATTGGGATTTTAATCGACCTTAAAAACCCAAAGAGGAAAGAGGTATTTTGATTTTGCCAACATCTTAAAATATTCTTATGCACAAAACCCTTTTTTTACGGCCTGTATTACTATTATCCCATCAAAACAATTTTTTACGGCACATTTTAATTTCCAAAGTAACAAAGTTAAAATTTTTTACATTAAGTAATCCTAAAATAATTAGGTGCAATGGATTTTCTTGGCCAGAGTTTGGGGACACGTGCCCAATTTAGAAAACAGAATTTTCAGGTTCCCCTTTTAAATTTTGGAAACAGTTTTGAAATAAATTTATCAATTTCACATCCCCATCTTTTGGCTCTAGATTACAGTTTTTCTTTAAAATTTCCTGGCTTCGAAATTTTGAATGGGTTTTTTAAAAACAAAAGGTAAAGGGGGATGACGTGTTCTTTTTCCCATTAAACCACGGGCTTTTTACGAAACTCTTCGAATTTTATTTTTATCAATTGCATTTGTTAGATTTTCTTCTGTCACCATACCAACATCTTGTAAAACTGCCGATGCAATCGCTGCTGCAGTTCTATCGAATTCCAAACTGATCCAAGTTCTAGCTAACGTCGGAAGTTTGGTGTATTTCTACTTAACATAGGTGATGCGGTCGATGAAGTGCTAGGAATAGCGTTTGAGAGATCTTCCATACCATTCTTTAGAACTAGATCCCGTTTTTTTTAAATTTAGTGTGTAAGGTCGATAATTTGTCAATAAGCGGCGGAACTATCAATTTTTATGTTTCTTTTTTTTTTCCTATTTTTTAATTTTAAAATTCTTTCCGTTTCCCTTTACATCAACAGGTCCTAAGGCCATTTTTCCCATTTAGTCTTTGATCCTTTAAAAATGTTTGTTCTTTCAGGGTACCTTACGTGATTTTTTTACAAAAGGAAATTGGGTTTGGGACTTGCAAGAGGAAACATCAAACATTTTTGTTTCGCATTTGACCAAAAAAATTTATACTTTTAGTTCATATTTTTTTATTTTGTCTTATTTTAGGAAACCTTAATAGTTGTAAATACTCTGTATGATATTTTCGATAACTGTCTGATTCGTTTAGATGAAAAAGTTGGGAAATTTACGCCCTTTTCCCCATTTCCTGGATTTTAAAAAAACACATTTTAAAAAACGAAAAACTTTGTTCTTTTCCTGAATATTTTCTTTAAGTTCATATCTGACAAACAAATATTATTTTAACACATCCTTAATAGTTGGCAAAACTTTACAGTTAAGTTCACTTGGATGTCCCAAAATGGGACATTCCATTGTTTTTTTAGTGACTATGGTCTTTTTTTCCCTCATTTTTTAAAAAAACGCCGATTAAAAAAATAACAATAATTATAAGATTAACTAATTTTTCTTAAATCTTAAGTCGCGTCGTTCGAGCCGGTCCTGACAAGCGCTTGCCTAAAACAACTGATTTAATGCGATAAATTTAACAGTTTTTTTGGCTGCGTTCCAAGATGTCATAACATTTCTAAGTATATATAATAATAAATTAGGTTTATAATAATTATATAAAAAATTAATAATAATAATAATTATTATTATTTTATATTCAATAGAAATGTGAAAAAATATATTTTTTTTATTAATAGTAATGTAAAGGGGACAAGTGACCTTCAATTTAAATTAAAAAAAATTCCAAGTTAGGTAAATTAAAAGGCATATTTTGCGGGGTATTGCGTTTTGAAATTCAAGTTTTCAATTTTTCGGCCCACCCTATTAGCCATTTCAAAGGCACAAAGTGTTTTTTTATGAAAACCTTTTAACTTAAAAATAATTTTCAGCTATTTCTCTTGATTACTTTTACCAAAAATATTTTTCCCCAATGCTGTGCGATAAACATTTTCTGAGATACAGCCGGCGTCCTTTCTTAATTGGACACCCGGTACATTAAAAAACCTTTATTATGTAGCATTTTTTCCTTTGTCGGTTACTTGAAAAAAAATTCTATAAAAAAGTTTAAGTTGCTTTTAATTTTATTGGTTACTATTTCTGATAATTAGTTTATTCAAAATTTTAAGAATTTCAGACATATTCTAAGATAAATATAATATAATTTTCCCTCACCACGGTTCAAATCAAGGGTACTTTTTTGGATATATGTAGGACATCCTAAAACAGGTGCCTACAAAAATCCGTCTAGTGGGATTTTTAAAATTTGATTCTTTAGTTTTCTGAATGACACTGTCTTCAAAAGCTATCAGTATTAATCTGTCAGGTGCTAATGGTATCGTGACATTGTGGACGGACGTTTTCTTAATTTAAACGTGCAAAAAGTAAACGATATTGGATAATCACATTAAAAATAGGGTAATTTAAAAAGAAATCGGAAATACCCCTAGCCCTTTTAATTAATTTTTATTTTTTTTATCATTATTATAAAATTCAGTACAAAGAAAATACATGAGATGACTATATAGGATTTTTTTTATTTATAAGTAAAGGAAGAGTCAAAAAAGTGGCCTGTCTAGTCCTCGTTTTGTTAACCCTGTACATACAACATGTACCTACATGCCAAAACTTCTTTTTTTACCTTTTTTCCTTTGGCTTTCAAATAAGTTTTTATGTTATATTGTCTGACATTTCATTAATCCAACTTTTGTTACATATTTTTGTTCCTTTCTAATTGACGTATATCAGTTATTGTAAATGGGCATTCTTCTAGCTATTACCAAATTAATGCTGGCATACCACAGGGCTTAGTACTGGCACAACCAATTCCATCCATAGTTTTGCTAATGATACCCTCCACTCTAATATCCAGTTTCCCAAGCCACCCTGTAATTTTGATTATAATATTGGATTGTAGCGCCAAAAATCTTGTCTAATTTAATGTCTTTAAAATAAAATCATATTCGCTATCGCAAAAAAAGTCTGTCAATACTCATCCGTTACATATGAGCGGCCAAGTTCTGCAGAACAACGAATCGTTTAATCTTGTAAGTGTTACTTTTGAGAATAACCTTAACTGGCACAAACACATTACATCCATAGCCTTAGCAGCTACAAAAAAGTTTGGATTTTTTTCTCAAGCCAGAAAGTATTTTTCTTTTTTTAATCTGTATACTCTGTATACAGTCCCTCTTTAGAATATTGTTCTTATGTCTAAGGAATAGCGTCTTCTTCAACACTTAGCATTCTTGACTTCATTGAAAGATGAGCTGTTAGTCGTATTATTAATCCGAAACTTACCAAAAGGCTTCCCTCTCTATCCCACCGACGAGCTGCAAGGGATATGTCCCTCTTTTATAGGTATTTTCACGGATTCTGCTCCGAACTTCCTACTTTCTTCGTTTATTCTTCCCTAGTGTGTCCAGACTATGGGACCAGCTACCTGCAAAAGTTTTTCCCGTTCCCATCAAATATTCAAATATTTAAGTCTTGTGTGAATAAACTTCCACTTACCATACTTCAGATACCAGGTACGTCAGTACCTAGGCCTCAGCCTTCGTGGACTGCCCCCCTGTTGTTTTTTTCACAGCCTATTGCATTTATAGTCAATCCTTTAAAAACAATGAGGAAAGCGGAAAATGTATTGTTGATTTTGTACCTGTAACATCTTGGTAAGAATATGTGAGGTTTTTTATAGCACAATTAACCATTTTATGCTTACGGTTGTTATTACTATCATCCCATAAAAATATATGTTTTGTGGTATCGGCCGTATTTGGATAATTTCAACTAAATGTAAAAGCAATGTCTAAATTGTAAAAGGGATTACATTTAGTGTATCCTAATAACTCAATTAGGTGCATCAGCAGTTTCTCATCCATGGCGACGGTCATTAAAGCGACATGGCACTGACGTAGTCCAATTAGGATGAAACTTTACACGTCAATTTGTACCGTGCGGTCCACTTTGTAATTAGCCGGAGTAGTTTTGTAAATAAAGTTGTATCAATTTCACATACCACATGCTTAGGGCACTAGCAAACTTACAAAGTTATGGTCATTTAATATAATATACAAACTGGCTTTGAGAATTTGGAATGGATTTATATTAAATTGCAAAAGGCTAAAGGCGGATGAGTTACTAACATTTTAGGTAAAGTTACATAGACTCAACAGAAGGTCAAAATGAGCTTACAAGTTTTTAATTGGTCAGTCGTACCCAACTATTTTTTATTAAGTCGCCTTTTTAAAAGATAAAAGCAGTCTAAATAACTTCTTTTATTAAGGTTTAAAAAATGAAATATACATTGAGTTACTAGTCGAAGTCAGGGATTAAAGAACCCTCTTGTTTAAAACAACGCCGCATACAATGGTCGGAAGTAAAACATTATTCATAAAGAAACCCGCTAGAAGAAAAGAAAATTTAAAGAAGCTGGGGGAAAATATTTAGGGTAGATTGCTGTCTCAGTGTTTGATCGTTTTTTCTTCAAACAGCGACCCATTTCTACTGTTGAGACCTTAAAGAACAGAAAAATTTGGAAAAGAATATCTTACGGCCCTACTAAAATTATAAAGTTATAATCATTTTAAAAATTAAATCTATGTTGTACATTTTATAAAAAGCATAAGACTTAATTGAAAGAAAAGAAAGAAATAAGAAGTTTTTAGGTCGTCTGTCATACCCAAGTATTTTTATTTATTTGCATTTTTAAAGGGTGAAAGACAGATTAATGATCCAGGAACTAGTGACAGATTTACATGACCAAGTTCCTCTCAAGTGATAATTGATGGAATGCATCAGAAATTTGTATCATAAATCTTTGCCAAGGTCAGCTGCGGTTTCGATGACGCGATGAACGGCGGTAGCCTCCCAGTACGAAGAAAAAAATATATTCATTTTCTCCCAACTAAAAACTTGTTAAATTGTACCCAATATCTCAAAAAAAAAAACCAGCTGACTATAAGTGCATGGTGCATTATACGTCAGCTGATTGCTCTAACATAAAAAATATATACTTTCAATGATTTCCTCTCAACTAAAAATTTACCTGTTGATAGCTTATATGCAACTATGGATAAATATATAAATCAGCTGACTGTGCAAATCCGTCAGCTGATACTTTAAAGGTGGGTTTAGACCTGAGTACGTACGCAGTGAGCATCCATGCACGCATTTGTTTGCGTTTGCGAAAAGCGTTTAAATAGGTTTATGTATATTTCGATGCACAAGCTGATCCAGTTGTTCGCAGGAGTGCGTTAATAATGGAAGACGACGATGAAATAATGACGGGTGCATTTACGCCGGGCGGTACATAGAAAATCCCATGTAGATTATGAAGTGATCAAATATTGGCTCCCCTCATTATTTTAGAAGAAAATGATATTTAGATTTTTTGAAGACCACACAAAGTTGTACGCGATGTACAAAGTTAAGCTCTTTTCAGCCAACTGGTTAAGAACTAACCCCTAAAATGTGTTCCCATCCTAGTAATTTTTTATGCACCCTGCAGTACTCGCACATAATAAAAACACAAGCAAAAACTTTCCATTTTTGGCAGTGACACTAGTGAATTTATGATTTGACATGTCACTGTTGAAATTGTCTGGTTTTGTATTATTAAGTTACATCTGCAGGGTGCATGATAAGTTACTAATATGGAAACACATTTTAGCAAATAATTCGTAAACTGTTGGCTGAAAAGAGCCCAAGCTTGCACATTGGGTACAACACTTTGTGCTCCTCAAAATATCTAAATAACATTTTTGTCTAAAATAATTAGGAGAGCCAATATTTTACTACTTGAAAATTTACATGTGATTTTCTTTGTACCGCCTGGCAGAGCAACACCCAGTATACATATGCATGTCATACATTTTCCAGTTCCAATGCTGGCTCTAATTTTACTTTTTTTACGGCGAAACGATCCCATAAGACTTTTTATCTTTTTTTTGTGCTTCTGCACTATCTAAATTTGCAATATTTAAATTATTCACAAGTGCTTGCCAAGCATCTTATTTTTTTGTTTTAGTGTAATATCCTTGGTTTCTCACATCCCATAATATAGGAAGTTTTTCGAATTCTTGCAATAGAAGCAAAACTTTGATGTTACTCCACTCCATTTTCAAATTAAACTAATTCGCCCGTTGAAGTACGTGCGTTCGTAGATACTCCCAAGAGTCCCAACTCCGTTCAAACTGGACGTTGGCGAACCAATTAATTCTTTTGAGCATCGCATCGAGACCGACAGCCGGCGGATCGCGCCGAAGCTATTCGCGCATAGAAACAAACAGCGTGAGCGTGCGCGCATAACCGTTTACACTTGAGCATTCGCGGTGGATCAGTGCGTGCGTGCTCAGGTCTCAACGCACCTTAAAAGTTAGAACGCAGGAGATAGGCGGGAGCATCTATAGCTCATTTAAAAGGATCAGTTGACGGGGCTTCCCCCAACTTATTGCAAGAAATTTTTTTATTAATTACAGCAGTATAATATATACATATATAACAGTCAGATGCTTGTGTACTATTTTAGGTAAAGTAGATTTAGCAGAAAGTCAAAATGCGTTAACAAATTTTTAATTCGTCATTCATGTTCAAGTATTTTTTATTTAGTTTTATTTTAAAAAATAAATGGTGGTTTAATTCCTATTGTTAAAGTTTAATTATTAGAAAGAGGCAAGTATTTAACATTGGTCGCTGTGTATGTATTGGATAGTTATTATTGCGTAGAGTGACCCGTTTTTACTAAAACAAAGAAAAATTAGGTTAAGACTATAGAAAAATGACACATAAAAATTTTTGATAATGAGAAAACACAAAACAAAAAAGTTAATGAGAAACGTAAATTAAAGAGAATAGCAACACTTTAGTCCTTTGATAGTGATTTTTCTAACTTGTGTAATGATAAGGAGTTAGAGAATGTTAACTTTTGTTTTGTATAGGATTATTCAACAAGAAATCAACAGGGCAATGATAGTAGCTTTTTACGTGTTTAAAAAATGTAATGTATTTGTATTTTTTTGTAGAATCGAAAGGAATACTTAGGGAAAAAAATTGAAATTTAAAAAAAATAGATAGGGTTTAAAATTAATACACCTTACCCTACATTTTTTTTTAGCTTTTCATTTGTTTTAAATATGGATATCGTACTCAGTTTTGGTTAAAAACATCACTAATTTAAATGTTTATTTTACTTTTCAAATATGAACTTAAAGTAATAACTATACGCTAAACCTAGATAAAATATTTTTATTTTTTTTAATTTTAAGTATTTATAATTTTCTTTTAATGTAAATTTTTTATATAAAATAAATTACTTCTGGTATTATAAAAATATAAAACATTAATCTTTCTTCTTAAAAGTTTTTTTTTGTCTAAATGTGAGGAAAACCACAAATGTGGACCAGTTTAGTCTTCCTACCAATTAATACAAAGATCAAAAACCCACCATAAAATTGGTTTACTTAAGCTAGTCACAGAGATAAAAATTATTCGTATGTTTTAAGATTCTACGACATGAAACCATTCAAGGTACACCCCGCCAATACGTTTTATTTGTAATAACCCCTAAGTTTATTATAAATAAATACAATTACCCGGAAGGTAAACAAGCTCAAGATTAAGTAAAAAAAAAAATTAAAAATAAATAAATAAAAATATGCGGATCTGGATAATAATAGACAGCCAAGCGTCACTGGGGTCACTCATAAACTCCCAGGTAACGTCCAAGCTGACATGGAAATGCCAAAAATAACTTGAAGTCCTGAGAGAACGCAACAGAGTAACTCCCTTGTGGGTACCAGGTCATTCGGGAAAAGGAAGTAACGAAAAGCGGATAAGCTTGCGAGACAGGGATCATCCACACCATACTTTGGACCAGAACCTGGAGTGACCAAAATCACAACACAAGGGCAAACCAAGGAATGAATCCGAAACAAGCACGAGGAATACTGTGGAAACCCCAGTAGAATTCGACATGGAAAAACTTTATAAGAGGCCCATCCAGAAGAACGAAAAAAAAAAACTACTCAGGGTTGCTAACGGGGCACGATAACCTAAGAGGACACCTACACAAGATAGGCTCATACAATGGGGACCCAAGTTGCAGAATGTGCGACGAGGAAGAAGCAAGGAAGTTTAAAGGTGTATGGAAGCCCAATGCTATGGCCCATTCGATCAAAAAATGTCCATCCCAGTATGAAAATAACTGTCAGAGTTGGCCCCGCCGATTCTGCGCAATAACAAAATTCCACGAAATAATTTAATGTATTGCCTACTTACACACTGATAAATCAGTGTGAAGTTAGCCAACACATTATAATTTTATGAGAGCCGGAGTATCGTTTTTTGGATTGATCAAAACCTTCTTATTTTAGTGATTGGTGTTTATTAAATTGTGACTATAATTTTGTGTTTATTGTTTGTTACTTATAATATCGTAACAAAATGACTAGAGGTTGTATGGTTTTGTCTTGCAAATGCAAGGGTAACATACCCGTCTTTTTAACTTTAGGTAAGTATTTTTTATATTTAAATTAGGTGCTTTTTATAAGACGTAACGTTAGGTAACCGAATAAATAATAATATATCAATTATGAATAATAGAAAATGAAAATTTCATAGGAAATAATAGTGAGAAAAGTAAGGCAATCTTAACTATCTTTTAGATGATTTCCCCAATGTTTGTGTATTTCTGTGGATTTTTAAAAAGAAATAGGGTTTACATTTAGGTACTTTTATTTCGTTTAATAATTTAGTACACTCTTTTAAATGATCAAAATTATTGATTACTGGGCAGACCAGGCAAATTTAAATATATACAGGTCCCTCTAATTGAATGAAAGGAAGTACAATTTTGGTATGGTTTATTGGGGCGCTGATTACAAATCTGAAAAAAAAATTCGGCAATGTTTCGTTTTCGAGATATTCATCATCAAAACTGAAAATCAAACTAACCTTATTTACACTATTCCTCCTTCTTTTTGCACAAAATTCTTGATTTTTACACTAAATTGGCACACAATATTTCACAAACACCTTTTAAAAACTTTTTTATGTTTATTTTACACCTTTTTACACTTTTATTTTTTTAAGCAAATATGGCTGCTGCCTTTGAACTTAAAAGTTCGCAATTTAATGGGAAAATGATGTAAAATAAATAAAAATACAAGGTTTTAAAAGGTGTTTATAAAATATCGTGTGCCACTTTAGTGTAAAAATCAAGAATTGTGTACAAAAAGAAGGGAGAAATAATGAAAATGAGGTTAGTTTAATTTTCAACTTTGATGATGAAGATCTCGGAAACGAAACGTTGCCGTAAAGATATTTTTCAGATTTGTAATCAGCGCCCCAAAAAACCCCTGTATACCAAATTTGATCAAAATCGGAGAGGAGGCAACTTTCGAGACAATACCATTTGTTTAAAAATAAATTAGATTTTTGGTTTCTTAATCTTGCATTATCAACTTTTTAAGCTCGACATACTGTACACACATTATATTTAACGGATACTGTTACAATGGATACTCAGGTACCAAAGGTTACTAAACATTTTTAACCACTGTTATTCTGTCTCATAAATGTTTGTTATTAGTGAAAAGTATATGCCTAAAAGCAGTTATAAAAATTTTCACTTTTAATGTACAACCAGAATCTAGGATTTGATTAAACCATTTACACTATCTTGCCCTTCTTTACACAAAATTGGTGATAGTACAAATACTATATACAATGTTTAAATTTATTTAAAAATCGTGTTTTAATTTTTTAAAGATTTTAAAATACAAACAGGCAGTAAGTGGCCCACTATTCTTTCCATTTATATCAGATGATATAAAATAATATACACAATAATTAAATATTCTATATAGTATCCTTTAATAACAACAATTTTCAAAAACAGTGAATGTTGATTGACATTTGATGATGTCAATTTTATAGATAGTAACAAGAATAGAAATCCGGCCCTGACCTACTATTCATTGCGCAAATTCCGCGGGGCCAACCCCCCTATTCCCGCTGCCCTGCACGCCTGGACAATTTTGTTCTACAGTATTGGGCTTCCATACACCTTTAAACTTCCTTGGGGAGAAGAAACAGCCTACCATATCCTGTGCGAATGTAAAGCATTGAATCACTAAAGACATGCATTATTTGGGCAACCGGAAATTAGCCTACAGGAATATATCAACCAACCCTCCTCGGGGTAGAAGAAACAAGACTAATGGAAGGATTGGTATAAAAGTTAATGGAAGATTAGGTACAAAAAGCTCAAGAGGCCGGCTGCCTCCGGTAGTGAATCAAGACGGCTCCCAGGAAAGAAGAAGAAGAACCCTTAAGTTTATTATAAATAAGTACAATTACCCGAAAACTTAAACAACCTTAAGATTATGTTATTTTGGCTTTTTTTAATAACACATATTTATTTTTTTATTTTTGCTTAATATAATTTTACAAATATTTAAATATATCAGTATAATGGGGTGTCCTTTTTAGAATCTTAAATTTAATTTATCTCTTATACTTAAGTTGCAATTAATACTTTTTTAACACTTCTAGTCGGCAGAAATTAATTTTAACCCTTGTCTACCGTGCTAAATCCGGTGCTCTTGTAAAGATTGATACTTAATCGTCAGGCAACCAACTTAACAAATATCCTAATATTGATATTTGAATGACCAAGTTATGTTAAGTACAAAGTTTTAAACCAAAACAGTATTTATCATTTACAATCACATATATGCAGCAGTCGATTCTCTCTAACATGGACATTGGACATGATGTTATTGGTTTATATTGGTAATTATAACAACCTTAATTTTTTTTTGTGAATATCTAGTTGCCTATAATAAAATTGTTTATTAAAAAATTTGCTAATGTGGGCTATTTATAAAATTTTGTAAAATAAAAATTATTAAAGATCGTAAAAAGGTTTTATGAGTGATTTTTAAGGATCTAAAGATAAACGACCCTTAGATTCATTATAGGCATAATTCTACCTAATTCCAAGCTAAGGTATGTCTATTAACATAAAAATAATTATCTAATATTATTAAGGTAGGGTAAATCAAGGAAATATAAGACGAAATTTTCCAAATTAGATATTTAGAAAAGGTTACCAATTATCTGCATCAGTGAGTTCTCATCATTGTGTGGACCGCTAAGCATATAACTGACGTATTCCAATTAGTACAAAATTTCACGCTTCAATTTGTATCATGCGGTCAATTTGTAATTAGCACAGTTTTGTAAATAAAGAAATATTAGCTTTAGCTTAAGCTCCAACTTTTAGGGATATGTTTATATAACCAGTTAAAAGTACGGTTTAGTTTGGTAACATAAATTAGTTTCGCACATAATCAGGATATTAAAAATATACGGGTGACAAGAAAGTCCTTTTTCTCTAAATAAAAAATTACTCTTTTAAATTTTAAGCTGTTTATTCTGCCATCTAATGCCGATTTTGGATATAATACCATCTGTTTATCACTTTCGGTTTAAACAAAGTTAATAACAATATAATATTTTGGGCTTTCATTACCTTTATTTGCTAATTGATACACAGCGTTTCGGTGATATATCTTCAACCGTTTTCAAGTGATAACTAATAACTTAAAAGCTTTATACTATCCGTTGTTCATCGAAGTTTACCAATTTTTCACGGTTCAGCAACGGGTGTCAGATACTCGAAATTCGACGCTAAGTTTGCTAAATACATTTTGGTTTTTGCAATTATTACAGCTTCTCTAAATTTTCTTTTTTTCAGTGGGTTTCTTTATTAATAATTTTGCTTCCGACCATTGTATGCAGTGTTGTTTTGACCATGCGTGTTCGGCAATCCCTGATTTGACGTCTCACCTCTTTCCCTATGTTTTTTGTATTCTTTAACTCTAATTCTGGGTTTTGTTTTTTTTTCTTCGATTGTACCTTACCACTTTACAGAATTTGGTAGATACAGTCTTTTTCTGAAACATTTTTGTCCAGTCTCGTTTTAGTAAGAATCCCTTCTAGAGTGGCTTGGGGTTATATGCTTTTTTTAAATTATTTTTATTTCTATTCTGGGGATTTTCCAAAAAGTTTCTTTTAATATACGGAATAGTCAAAATATTTGGCCTGTGGAGTCTTGTTCAAATTAGATGTTTTTGTCTTATCTTGATATTTGTCGATTGTTTCTTAACCAATGCCACGGGTGACAGTCCGAAATTCGACGCTAGGTTTACTAAATACATATTAGTTGTTTGCAATTATTACAGCTTCTAAATTTTCTTTTTTTCAGTGGGTTCTTTATTAATAATGTTTGCTTCTGACCATTGTATACAGTGTTGTTTGGCCATGCGTGTTCGGCAATCCCTGATTTTGACGTCTCACCTCGTTCCGTATGTTTTTTGTATTCTTTAACTCTTATTTTGTGGTTTTCTTTTTGTTTCCCCGCTTATACCTCACCACATTCACAGGAAATTTGGTAGATACAGTCATTTTCTGAAACATTGTTGTCCGGTCTCGTCTTAGTAAGAATCCTGCTAAGAGTATATTTTTTTGCTATTTTGTAAATCTTTTCTGAAGTTCCTTTCCTTTAATATACCGAATAGTCATAAATATTTGGTCCTGTGGAGTCTTGTTCAAATTAGATTTTTTTGTTTTATTTTGATATTTGTCGATTGTTTCCTTAACATATCTCTCACTGTAGCCGTTCAGCTTAAGATCCCTAGTTATATTGATTATTTCGGCTTGCAGAGATTCCTTATTGTTACATAAGGTCACTGTGCGGTTATATTATATTAAACCATTTCTTAGAAATAGTGATGAGCAAAGCAAGACCAAGACCAAGACCGGGCTAGTCTTGGTCTTGGTCTTGGTCTTGCAAGCCTGGCCTTGGTCTTGGTCTTGCAAGCCAAAAAAAGGTCTTGGTCTTGCACAACCCAGTCTTGGTCTTGGTCTTACTGCAAGAATCTTGCTGGTCTTGCTTTTTTGGTAGTGATAATTTAAACTAAGTAATCTTAAATAAAATATATTGTTCTAATTATTAAAAATAAATAAAGATGGAGACTATATTTTTTTGCATTAAAATATTAAAATATTCCAATTTTAACCTTACAGGTATATTTAAATTATTTGATTAAAAAGCATATTTTAAATGTATGTTTATTTAAAGCGCTCCATTTTTAGTTGAAGTGTGAATTGAGTGAGCAGAAAAAAAAAACTTTTAATTTTAACCATAGGTGAAATTTCCGTAAATATGATTCTAATATGTAAACATTGGGTTCTGATTAAAAAAATTATTCTGAAATCTTTTCAGCCCATATGAACGTTTTATCTTTAAATAGGCAAACATTTGCAATACAAAGTTTGTACAAATACTTTATAAACATTTACCATATATAAGGTGGTTCAATAATGTGACAAAGCTTGATATCTCCAAAACCGTTAATGATGGTGAAAAACTGAACATACAAAAATTATAGAAAAAAATGGCGTAAAATGTGAAATTATTTGCTATTCCAGAATTTTCCGAAGAATCCACTGCCACTCAAGAAAACTCCCTTATTTTTAGCTTTGAACATAAAATAAAAAATTTATGGCCAAAAATGTATTTAAAAAAATCACCCCCTGTGTATTATGGAAATTGTTTAACAGTCAGATAGGAAAAATGTTAACGTAGATAAAATATCATTCTCGGTTTTGACAAAAATGACATCATTATTACTCTATTGGCATTTTTTTGTCTTTTTTGTCTAAATCGGAAGTCATATTTAAAATCTTCTATATAAAAAGTATCCCTATATGACATGAAAGATCTATTTTTATTAATCCATCTCTTTTACATTTATATCTTAGTTTTAAGAAGCAATCTAATGGTCCCACTTCTTATAGTGTAAAACAAAAATAATGTTTTTCTGTATTTTAGAAATTTTTGATCCACCCTGTAAGTGGCACCACTAGATAGCTATTAAAAAAACATTAGGAGTATAAAAGTTATTTTCATCTTTTATAACTTTTGTACCCCTAGCTTTTCTCTGGCGTGGACGGTTTAGGAGATATCGAGCTTTCTCGGACCATTGGGTCACAATCTTATTATTGTTAAAACATGTTATTGAATTTACTCGTAATCGTTGTTAAAGAACTGTATAAAAGAACAAAGTGATCAAATTATAATTATTATATCATTAAATAATCGCCTTTTTGGCAATTCTCGACACATTTTTTGTCATGTCTGTATGAAATACCTCTGTATAATGAATTTAAAAATTAAATATTATAATATTAAAAAAAAAAGTCGCAAGAAGTGCAAGAGTCTTGCAGGTCGGTCTTGGTCTTGAGTAGCCTTGCACTTCTCGGTCTTGGTCTTGCATACCCCGGTCTTGGTCTTGGTCTTGCAAGCGAAAAGGTGGTCTTGGTCTTGGTCTTGGTCTTGCTGCAAGACCTAGACCAAGACCGCAAGACCAAGACCGGTCTCGCTCATCACTACATAGAAATATTTGCTTTTAAAGAAATCCCATATATTCTTGTTTTTTATGTTTCAGATTTTAATTCCTTAAACCGTTTCTGATACCAAAACCCAGATTATATTCTTTAGCTGTCTTTGTTAGTTTCCTAAAAAAAGGCGATAAAAAATATTTACACAATCGCACATTATGCATTTACAGTTAAACCTCGATTATTATCCGTCAGGGGTCGGGACCAACGTGTACGGATATGGGAAAAGGACGGAAAATAAAAAAAACAATAAATTTATTAAAATAAACTAAGAACAACTTGCAAACATAGCGTAAAAGTAATAAACAAACATTTATAAAAAATATTATAACATAAAAAGTAATTAAAAAATATGTTTAAACATGAAAAATATCCTAAATTATGTACAAAGTGTAATATTTTTTTTTTTTTTAAGTCTGTTTTTTTTTGCTTTGGAGCGTTTCTTTCTGGCAAGGTAGCGTATTTTCCGCAATAAAATTAACAAGGTGGGTGACGGATAGTGGAAGAAGACGAATAAATCGAGTGCCGGCTAATCGAAGTTCCACTGTATATGGAAATACAAGAGGTTCCATATTAAAAACATTATTTTTTGGTTTAGCTAAAGGTCTTTATACACAGAAATTTTCAAAAGATATGGTTATTTAAATCCACTGTTTAATACAGGGCGTGCCATTATAATTTTTGAAGTGACACTTTAAGAAAGTAAATTTATTCAGTACTTTTTAAGCAGTAGTAATACTATGATATTTATTTTTTTAAGGGCCATTTTCTTGAAAACTAACAAAAATATGTATATAATATAATTTAGGTATCCCATAATATGACTATTAGGTAGAAATCGATGTTAAAATTATTTTAAACATAATTTTTTGTAAAATTGTCTGACCGAATAACACGCGAGGCTTAACTAAATCCGGAAGATTTTTCTTGTATATGGAAATGTTTAAAAGATTAATATTATAATTTTTAAAATAATAATAAGCAAAAAATTATTTCTTAAATTATTTAACCTCTTGTGCTATGAACCTTTTTAAAAGTTTCAATGTCAGATTTCATTTTTGTTAAGCAAAGCCTATACTTATCTTACCTAAGAAAAAGGTTCTAGAAAAAATTTACCTTTTTTTTTTTTTTTTTCCTATAAATTGGTTTTTTGTATTTAATTTTTTATATATTGATGCCAAATTTCATTTTCTACAACAAACACATTTTTGCTAGAAATTCATAGATTTTAAGATAATTTAAAAATTTTGAAATGATAACAAATTAACCCCATTCTTAATAATGTAAGACTTAATTTAATTAAAAGCGCTTTTTATTTTAGGGCAGGTTAATAGCCTTTATAAGGAGCTACCTGCCTTATTAATGACACCAATCTTACAAAAAAGCCATTTTGGGCTGACCCAAGGAAAAAAAATGGCGATCGTTTACGTATTACCATTATAAACCCAGAGAAAATTATTTATTAATAGCCCTTATTAATGCATGATTTCCTATTAATCTACGATTATAGTATATAGGCAACTAAATATATACGAAACAGTGCCTAAAGGGTGTTTCAGCAAAAAACATCGTTTTAAAATAAAAACTTGAAATATTCATAAATTTCTTATTATTAAGTGATAAAAAAATAAACATATTAGTATTCTAAAGTCTTTGAATTTAAAAATATTAGCGTAAATCATTGATACAACCAGTAGCACTTGATGAATTTCCCCTATTTATTATCTTTACAAGTTAAAGAAGAACACTGATACTCTCAGTACCTACGCACTTAATCTACAAATCAGTTGTAAGATTTTTTAAATTAAGCGAGATGATTGCAATTAGGCGAACAAAACTAATCATAATTAAGAAATTTATTTACCAGGAAAATACTATTATTTTTAACTGTTCAATTGTTTTTCTTTTATCTACTTATGCTTTGTACCTGACATAGCCTTGTCATTCAAATATAAACATTGTGATATTTTTAAGATTTGATGCCTTAAAGCGAAATATATTCTAAAATAAATTTAAAAAATTATTATCATCACAATTTAAAAGGAAACGATCGCCGAAATTTGTCATGCACAATACCCTTTTCATCAAACAAAGAATAATTAGTTTTTAATATACGCTCTTTGCATTTCCTCAAGCTATAATAATCTGAAATTCAAATGAGATCGATATTTTTCCTGTGTTCTCATTATCGTGGCAGATGTAAATCTTTGGCCTAACAAGCCTAAAATTTAGGCAAAGCTAAGTCAAGTGTGATCTAACAAGCAATCGCCATAAATTTTCTATACAATGTTTTTAAATCAAAGCCAACGCCGAGACGGTGCCCCGACGTCGTGAAAGGTGCCGACGCCACGTTTCCAGAATTTGAATAATTTTCTTCCTCATTGTTTTGTAAGGAAAATATTAAATAATACGTCAGCTTTATTCTTATTATTAATTATTTAATATTTTATAAAAAAAATAATAATTGAAATTAAAGCTCTGGTATTTATTAATATTTAATTTAACAATGATACACAAGATTTTCACATGTTGAGAAACAGCAAAGCTTTTTATTAAATATTGGTAACAAAGTTAAATTCTTTGTATACACCAAGACAGTAGGAGTTTTTTTTCCAAAATTAAAAACACAACTTACTTTGAAAAAAACTGTTGTCGGTTTTGCTACAATTTATTACTTTGGTCATTTTTACGTATCTCCCTTAGTTTTTGAGTTATTTTGAAGAAAAGTCATTTTTTATTAAAATTCTGAAACATGACTTTCATATGCAGCTTTATTTTTTTCAAAATTAATTAATTTAAATCGGTTAAAATTTTAGAATGTATTTATAATACATAAATAAAGAAAAATCAAAAAGGGCTACGAGTTATTTTAATTAGGGTGGTAGTAAGGGGTTGTTTTCAAAGCACTCACAAAATTTTGGTCTAACCTTAATTTAATCATAACTCATTCAATTTTTATGATATATACCTTTTTTTATAAAAAAAAGAAATTAAAATTTATTATTTTTCTCGAAAAATACGTAGATTTTGCGTTATTTTCCTTTGAAACTCGAAATTTTGTGTTTAATAAATAACAGTTAACCTATAACAAACCACAACTTGGTTTGTATTGGTCCCACAGCAATTACAATAAAACCATTTTTTATTTTTTAAAGCTACAATTTCTTTTTTACAGTTTTTTTGATAAAATGCATACTTATCGAGTTATTTCCAAAACACCGATTAAAAACTTTGATTTTATCGACGAAAAACTCCGTCATTCGATCGCGAACAACCCGAATATTATGCATTTTACAAAAATAAATGCTTTATCATTTTTTGCTTAGAAATCATTTTTCTTTCGATTCCTGTGATCAAAAAATAAAAAAAAATACCCCCGAGTTGGTTTGGCAACCACCCCCAAGGTAAAGGCGCCCTTCGGCATGATATAGATTTTGATGATCATTAGTCATTCTATGCATTTTGAAAAAATTGAGAGGCAAAATGGTTTGTTTCCTGGAATACTAAGTTAATTTAACTTTATAGTGTCAAAATATTTTAGGGTTAGTACCTTAAAATCACAAGAGCTGAATTGTCGCACGAAAAATGGCGATGCGGTATTCTTCTTGCATAATGAAAAAATTTCCAACAATTTTTAAAGACGAAAATTTTACCTAAACAATCCGTCAAACTTTAAAAATAGCTTAACAAATTTAAGTAAAATTGCATGCAACAATTGCAGCAATTAATAAGCAAATAAACAATATAATAATATAAAATAAAAACAATAATTAAATAAACTAACACTAGAAAAATATCTTAGGATGAATAGGATAGATATATAAATGCGAGTATATGGAATTAATCAACAACGAGGTAAATAATGAAATAGTTGAAATGTATGTATGCTCAAGTGTAGAATGCAAACAAAACATAGATTTAATCCCAAATGTTGAAGCAACGGAACGAGATTGTCCTACATTATTAGCAAGGCAAATAATAGTAATAGGAAAATAGTATCAATACGTGTGTTAGGTTAGAGATGAACAATATAATCGTGGATCCCATGTTTCATTTTTTCTTTAAAATTTGATATGATCAAGGCAATAAAGCACTCAACCTCAGATTTTTTTGTACTAAGACGGAATGCGGTTTTTTACATTCGCCTTCAAACATTTTTTGTAAAAAATGTACCTACTTTGTGACTTATACAAACCGCAAATTGCATTGCTGCAGCCAAAAATTAATTCTTAAAATGCATTTTTTGAGACGGCTTTTGAAAGATTTAATAACTTTGTAAATATGAGTCAGAACTGTCTTAAATCCGGTTCTCGGGAGTTTTCGAGGTCGCTGATCAAGATGATGTTCAAATTGACCGACCTGGAGCTCTGGAACTCCGATGAACGTCATCTCCGTGGGACTCTCCCAAAATTCACACGGGGAAGAAGAGAAACTCGACGCCCGGGCTTTTTTGGGTCGCTGAATTCAAATATGGCATCGGCGAACACTTCCTGGACGCGGACACCTGGACGCGGACCTCATCTCCGAGGGTTTTCCCCACACAATCGAAAAAAGACGAACCGAAAATCTTCAGACTTGTCTTTGAAAAGTCGATAATAGTCGTTACTCGGTAGGTTTATAGAATTTTTATTAACCTATGTTTTTGATGACTTCCTGATTTCATACGTAATACAACACATAACAAATCAGTGTAAGGGTTACACAGGGATATTTTAAAAATTATATAAATATATAATTTTCTGAAAACATTTCTGGATTTAATTTAACCTTGTATGGTATTCAGTAAGAAAATGTTACATCAAATTGTTTTTAAAGTAATTTTAACATTACCTTTTTTTAATGTTACAGAAACTTTACGCTTCTATAAGTGGTGGAAAATTGCCGTTTTAATTTAATTTGTTTTGGGGTTTAAACAACCTCAAACAAGGCTTTGATGATAAGTCAATTCACTAGAATCACCTCACTCCGCCAAAGCTTAACAAGAGGTGGAGCAACCTTTCTACATTGCTTACTCCGTCGGTGAATCAAGTCGGTGCTAGCGATTTAAGGTATGGACTCCAGTTTAGACCGGTCTAAATCCGTATCGAAGGCCCCAACTTATTCGAGAAATTAAACAAGTTGAATGCACATTAAGATTCTGTAAAATGCAAACCCAAAATCCAGCCGGGTAAGGCCAGTGCCTTTTTTGTGCTTAAAAGCCTGTGCTCTCGACTGCCGCTTGGTCAACGTCACCACATGTGATTCAGAAAAAAAGGGTTATAGAGGAGTCACTCCAGACTTCGAAACCATATATACTCTAAATGGCGGGGTGTGTCTCTTTTTGATCCTAGAGGGTTAAAATCAGCTGATACGGCTCCGCCAATTGACCTACTCGGAAAACGCTATGTAGATTTTTATCGCGTAACTTCACTGGTCGGAGGTTAAACAAAAGCTGTTTTTTCTTTTAAGATGCATTTTAGTGACGCAAAATAATCCTTATTCCATGGTATGTATTATTTGTTTTACCACAACTAAAAGAAAATTGGAATTTTATTTTATAATGGCCAAGAAAATTTTTGTCATAATGTCAAAAAATTTTCACAACATTTCGTTATTGGTTTTCTATCTTAGGGAGAAAATATTTTCACTAGTAATACCATTAGAAGTCAAATTGTTTCCGGAAATTTTTTCGAACTCACGAATATTTTGAAAATTATCTCGAGCCGAAGGCGAGGGATAATTTTTAAAATATAAAAAGAATATTTTACACCAATTATTATTGACGATTTATGATAAAAAAAATAATAGAAAAGCAATAAAAAAATTTCTACCAATATATTACCATTATATTACTTTCGAAAACTGAGTTTACATTACTAAAACAAGTAAAAAAATTTATTTCAGCAATAATAAGTCTACCAAGGGTCTACGTATACTTTATAACATTTAAGCTAAGGACGGTTTAAATTTTTTTTCTACCAATTTTAGTAACATAGAAGCATCAGTTTCGGATGTAATATATCTTATATTACTTTCGAATACTGAGTTTACTTTACTAAAACCGGTAGAAAATTTTATTTTAGCAATAAGTCTACCAAGGGTCTACATATACTTTATAACATTTAAGCTTTAACGACGGTCCAAATTTTTTTTTCTACCAATTTTAGTTACATAGAAGCATCAGTTTCGGATGTAATATATCTTATATTACTTCGAGTTTACTTTATCAAAACTGCTAGAAAATTTTATTTCAGCAATAAGTCTACCATTAGATCTACGCCCTAAAAACCCTGGGCCCTTTAAAGGGAAATTTTTCAAATTTTTTTTTAACCAATTTTAGTTACATAGAAACACCAGTTTTGTATTTAATATAAGTGGGAAAAAAAAGGAGGAAGTAAAAAAAGGTCAAGGTACATTTAGAAATTGTTGCGAAATCGTTTTTTTCCTAAAATTAAATAAATTATAATATACTTATTGTTTAACTTTCTTTTTTTTCCGATTTTTTTTTTTCAAATAATATAATATAAATAATTTTAAGAAATACGTTTTATAAAGTTCTGTATTATAAAATTGTCACTTTTTTTATGTAAAAAAATTTTCACTATAATACCCCCGGGGGTTCCCCCGGGAAAAAAAAATTTTTCCCAAAAAAAACTTTTTGAGAAATGCTTGTATTTCATTGGTCGAAAAATGTTAATGTAAAATTTTCTATAAAATATATGCATTGCAATGTTGGCCTGTCAAAAAAATAATTTGATTGGTTAAAGAAAACTGGTATCAAATTTTTCCTTAATCTTAAATTAATCTTTTTAGTGCTTTAATTATTTCTGAAAACTTGATCCGAAAAAAATTATTATTAAGAATTTTTTGAGTTGCAGATAAAGAATAATTCCCTAAAAAAAATGCGTGAATAAAAAACAATTTCTAGAGTATAATTTAAAGACGCGAAGAATTCGATAATAAAATTTTACACTTAATATTTATTTTTAAAAAATTGTGAAAAAAATCTAATATCATCTGTCAGAAAAAGCAAGTAGGCAGGAGGAAAAAATCCCAAAAGGGGAAAGGGTTTTTTATGATTAACTGTGGCGGGTTTTAAAAATTTTTTGGGGGGGTTTTTACGAGGCTTAAAAAATTTCCGAAAAATTTTTTTTATTTATAATTCCACGAGTTCGAAGAACCAGTGAAATTTGTATAAGAAGCTTAAATGAAAATTATCTGATTAATTTTTATGCACGAGCGGTATTTAGGGAGAAAATTTCACACCAACATTTTTTGACCAATGAAGTACAAGTATTTTTTAACGTTGCCATGGTAACCTAAGTATTTTTTCGGAAATTTTCTTTTCCTGGGGTACCCTGGAGGGTATTATAACGGAAATTTTTCTGACATAAGAAAAAGTGATTATTGACAATACACAAATTTATAAACCGTATATTGTTAAACTTATTTATATTATGTTAATTTATAAAAACTCGGCAATAAAGAAACTTAAACAATAAGTATATTATAACACAATTTCTAAATGTACCTTGAATTCTTTTTCTACTTCCTCTTTTTTTTTTGTTATATCAACATACGAATCTGGTGTTTTTATGTAACTAAAATTGGTAAAAAAGTTTGAAAACCCCTTAAAACCCAGGTTTTTTAGGGCATAGAAAGGTAGACTTTTTGCTGAAATAAAATTTTCTACCAATTTAAGGAAAGTAAACTCAATATTTGAAAATTGTAAAATATATTATATCCGGGGAAAATGATGCTTCTATGTAACAAAATTGGGAGAAAAAAAAAATTTTTAAAACCTAAAGCAAAATTTTTATAAAAAAATAAAAAAAAAAACCTTGGTAAACTTTTTGCTAAAAAAAAAAATTTCTACTGGTTTTAGAAAAAAACTCAGTATTCGAAATTTAAAATAAGAATATTACATTTAAAAATGATGCCTTTTTTTGTAATAAATTGGTAGAAAAAAAATTTGGGCCTTCCCTTTAAAGCTTAAAAAGTTAATTGATTTTATTGATGAAATAAATTTTCTACCGGTTTCAGTAAAATAAATCAGTATTCAAAAGTAGTATAAGATATATTACATCCCCAAACTGAGCCCCAGGTAACTAAAATTGGTAAATTTTTTTTTTTTTCTTCCCCATCAATTTTTTTTAATTATAAACTCAATAATTATTGGTGTGAAATTTTCTTATCAAATACCATTCCCAAAAACAAATTTTGCCAGGAAATTCCTTCTC